>PVIH01027625.1:0-16618 GCA_004025045.1 Sigmodon hispidus | reverse complement strand
AGTGGCTGAACAAGCTTATACTCCCACCAACAATGGAGGAGTGTTCCCCTTGCTCTGCATCCTCTCCAACATAGGCTGTCATCTGTGCCTTTTATCTTAGCCAATCTAACAGGTGTTAGGTGATATCTCAAAGTTGTTTTGATTTGCATTTCTCTGATGGCTAAAGATGAAGAGCACTTTTTCAGGTGCCTTTCAGCCATTCGTAGTTCCTCTGCTGAGAATTCCCTTTTTAGATCTGTACCCCATTTTTTGATTGGGTTATTCAAGGTTTTGGGCTCTAGATTCTTGAACTCTATATATCTTAGAGATCAGTCCTCTATCACTTGTAGGGTTGGTGAAAATCTTTTCCCATTCTGTAGGCTGTCGTTTTGTCCTATTGACAGTGTCCTTGGCTTTGCAGAAGCTTCCTAGCTTCAGGAGATCCCACTTATTGATTGTTGGTCTTAGTGTCTATGCGACTGGTGTTATTACATACTTTCAAAGGTGCAAATTTTTATTTCAAAGTCTAGCACAATGGCATTTTTTTTAAATGAGTTTGAGAATCATCCTGTTTTATAAAAACTAACAATAAGAACCACAGGAATGTACCATTAATGTTAGTTTTAAGATCTCAGACTTTCTAGGATAGAACAGTTACAAAAATGCATGCCAAGAGTTCTGACTTCTAATAAAAGTGCTAACTCAACTTACTCAGTTAGACATTGAAAAGCATGGGCTTAACTTGTCAAGAATTCGCAATTAATCTCTATCCTTGGATGGGATTATGATGAAGATTTCAGAACCTAGAATCTAGAAACTCTCCTCGTCCTTATAAGTGCAGACATCTGGTTCACATATACCAGTGTTTTAGGACTTTTATTCTTGGTTCACTATCAGAGAATGAATTCTTTTATACCAAATGATGATCAAATTCCTAGTATATACACTACTACCTAAAAATGTTAACAAAAGGGAAAAAAGCCATTTACTTATGCCTAATACTTCACAAACTCTCAACTATATGAATTATCATTTCTTGGACAACAATCTCCAAAGGCCATGCAATTGGACAGTATGTCCTTTTGGTAACAGACTACTTGTGTTTTGCTAGTTCAATATAATTTACAGTGTCTCTCTATAAATTTCTTAGAAGTATGGTCTGATAATCACCTTTATATATCTACAGTTTCATTCCCAAATTTTCTCAAATTTTTTGCTTTGATATTAAATCATTTCTCATTCTTAGAACTTAACATGTGCTTCATGCATCTTTTAAGTTGCTTAAGATTTTGCCTTTCGAATGTTCTTTCTCTTCATGTTCCTTCAACAAGCCCACTCACCATGTTATATCATGTTTGGATGTCTGCTGTTCTGGAAATATAATTCTTATCTCTTTGCACCACTTGTAGAATTATTAATATCACATCCAAAGCAAAGTCCTACCCAGGCTTAATATCCCTAGCAATAAAGTCAGTATTCATGTAGCAACTACACAACACAACAGTTTCCCTGATTATAATAGTATCAAACTATGTATATATATATATATATATATATATATATATATATATATATATATATAATTGTGGTTATAACTACATATAACTCAAACTGTATTTTCATAATGAAATATAAGCTATCCTTAAATTAGGGCCAATACCTCATCCAATGTCAATAAAATGTAAACCTCTCATGTCTAGTTTGGGTTCTCGAGAAACAGGAACAGCACAAATCCTGAGAAAGAAGACTTACTCAGTCTTTTGGTATATGACGTTATTCTCTGTGCCATAATTTTTTCATTGTCAGGAAGTCTGGCATTATTCAACAATTTATAGTATAATTCAGGCTTTCCACATTTCACTTGTGTTCATCCTGAAGGATCATTTCCTTAAGTGTCCTCCAGCTAAAATTTGGAATTTTAAATGGAAATTTTGCAAGATTATCTGAGAGAAAATGAAGAAATAACTCAACTTTTTATTCATTACAAGGGGACTTGTAGGCAGATTAATGAAATGTAGTCACATAGACATTAGCTGTCAATAATGGTATGGCAGTCGGTCTATTGCATGCCATCTATCTTTCATTGAATATGATTGATGGGACATGCTGTACCTAATATAATGCACATTGAAATTTCTTTTAAGGACTAAAATCGTGACACTGTGTGAATGAGAAGCACTTTTCTATCTCAACAGGGTTGGTTTTCCATGATTCACTGCAGGTAAAGCACAGCTGCTATGGCAGTAAAAGCATCAGTGTTTACTTTTTTATATAAGGCATTTTATTACAGATATTGCCTGTTTTACATACTTATGTAGTCATGCCCTAAGATTTTATTGAAACATAATGATCAGAGTCCATTGACACAGGTAGAAAACAAACACTTTAGAAATATGCCTGTAGGCATTCTTTATACAGGAAAATAAAGGAATTGTAACCTGACATAATCTATTCAAGAGAAAAGAGAAAATAAAGGAATTGTAACCTGACATAATCTATTCAAGGGAAAAGAGAGTATCATGAATAGTGAGAACTTAGTTCAACAGAAAGATAATACATTGAAAATATAAAATAAGTCCTATTGGGCTTAAGTAAATCCTGGATGACAGGTCTATTACACCCAAATCTCTGGATAAACACTCCTAGTATGGAAAGTCCGGGAGGAAAGAAACAGTCTCAAAAGCACAAGGCAATGTTGTTGCATTTTGTTAACCTTGTTTCAAGTAACCTGTATTCTGTTTCTGATCTTCTGGCTTAATGTGAGTAAGAAAAGCATAGCAATATGTCAGAGATCAAGGTTAAAATGATAAAAATTGGTAGATACATAAGTAGATCTAATCATTACAGAGTTTTAAAGTATAAATTAAATTAAACAATTAGAATCTATCCCCCACTTTACAGTTGACAAAAAATGTAAGAATCAGACTGCTGATTTAATCTCACAGCTATATTTAAACATGAGATAATAATATGGGCTTTTGTATAGTTGCTGTAACATTCTTTAAGTGGCAATAAGAGTATACAAGGATAGAAAATGTGACTTCTTTATTCATAATAATAAAAAAGAATCTTTATATAACTATTAATAGAAAAAAAATTGGATAATAAAGACAACAAAACAGTACCCATTTTACCAAATAACTCTTAAGTTCAAAGAATTTGGATAATACATTCAGTGCAAAAAATCAGTAACTATAACTATTATGTCATTATGTGCAGATGCTTTTACTGATTTCCAGAGGGAAGTTCTGAGGAAGTCAGCATCTGGCTCTTATTTGTCTTGTTTTCAGTCAGACTACACACACATGGCTGAGTTTGTTTTATGGGAAACTCAGGGGCTATAAAAAGATGAAACTAAGATGTTCTGAGCATGAAGAAGGAGAATGGAAGGAAAGTATAAAGTCCATGATTCTATGAAGATACCCTAGTGGATGAAGTGCTTGCTTAACATGCATGGAGATCCGAGTTCAGATCCTCAGTACTCACTTTAAGAGCCAATGTCACTTATATTACCCCAGGTGTTATATGATGTGGAGACAAGAGTGTATCTAGAGCTCACTGATCAAGAGATCCTGCCTCAAAAACAAACAAATTAATCAAACAACAAAATCAAAGTAGAAAAATTATTTAGAAAGGAAGAGACCTTTGACTTATTTCTTACACACACACACACACAGAGCCATATGTATACCTCAGAGATTATATAATTTACCCTCCTCACAAAAAGCACATTAAAATGTAGAACCTGCATGCCACAATACAAGAGAGTCAACACACGACCACACATATGTTAACTTTTTAAAAAATGCCTATTTGTTAAATTAAAATTTGATTATGATTTATAGAGGGGTGTATTCTTCTTCTGACTCCATTCTGAAGCTAGCAAGGTTGAATACTGACTTGAATGCTCCATAGCATAGTTAGTTATCATTAGTTTTATAATGCATAGTGATATCAAGAGAAATTGTAGAAAAATCATTAGCTTTCAGGCTGGCCAAATAGATTCTCTACCTCTGCTTGTTTGTATGGATGGAGCCTATCTGTGCAGATAGCTTTAGCTAGAATCTTACTTCATCCCTGTCACTGTAGAAGCCAGAGCTAACATCACAGAAAAGCAAGGATGTTTCTGAGTATCCCTCAGAAATAGATATACTTTACTATACAAATGCATTCTAGAGGCAGTTTTACCATTGAATACTAAAATATCTGTGTTTTTGGCTAATCATTTTTAGCTTATAACACACTGTTGCTATGCAACCATGTCAGACTGACCTGTTATTTTTTCTTCTATTTAATACAGGACAGCTGAGGAAGTCTTCCATATTCTAAGTGCACTTTAATATCAAGAGAACCAGCACTGTACCCTGGTGAACCAGGTGGTATTATTTGAACTATGTTTGGCTCTACAGTTGACCACATGTGATTTCCCATAAAATGCCATTATATCAAATTGTTATGTTTATTAGTGAGGATTAGTTGTCTGCCATGATGGAGCGTACCATGTTGCCCTTTAGAAATGGAGAAAAGCTGCACTTGGTAAGTGTGAACAGAATGTGAGATGGAGACATGAAGCTCACAAGGAATCTCTGTGGATATTTGGAGTACTAGATACCATAGGGTCAGAGGCCTAAATAATGAGGAAATCAGATTCATCTTGCTCACAATAATTTCTCTGTTCATCATTCAATTATGCTAAACACACAGTAGTTTTGCTTCTTTGGAAAGAAGTCATGAATGTCTTTTTTGAGGATGTATCTTTGAATAAATCTTGAGCGAACAAAGATGGAGACACTTAAAATTAGAAGATAACATTAGCACAATCAGAGTAAAATAAAATGAAGCCTTGGATTTCCTTGAGGTGGGAGTGGATTTGGCATATTCTCAAAATATTAAGGAGGTGGAGAAAAAAAATCACATGAAAAGAAGAGGTAAGGGTGAGAGAACAGATCTTATGGATGGTTTGATCGTGGATTAGTCATTTGGGTTGTTCTACTGCATCGATGGATTAAGTCATTTATGTATCTATTTCATCTTTCAAATAAGTAATCTATCATCAGGATAAATTCCTAGTCATATGGATTCAGAACTTGATGGCTATTGTGACAGGGCTATATTTCCCTCTATAAATATTAGGTTGGTAGTAGTAAGATTTGCCCACCAAGTATTCTCCCAGCAGCGATATGTAAAAAATGGAGAGGCAACAGCTACATTTACAACCACAAGGCCAACCCAATGCCTATCAGACCTCGGATCCAGCAAGTGGAACAGGAGAGAGCAGAGTCACATTACCTCCTTGGCCCAGGATAGGGATGAGAAGCTTGAGTCAGGGGGCTGAATTTATCAATGGTGTATAATGTGGGGCAGCTCCATGGAAGAGCTCCAGCATAGAACCTAAAAAGTGTTCAGAGAGAATGCATTGCAGGAAGCAAACTAACTTAGCACCTTCTATCCATGCTTTACAGCCAACATTGATACATGGAAGAAGCAATGGATAGAGCCTTTCCATGCTGTATTAGACCTTACTTATGGCTGATTACACTATCTTCTTTAGCTGTGAACTTCTGGTATCATCACACACTTGTTCAGAACACATGACAATATACTTCTGGAGTGCTTCTCCAAGGTTATTTTTTAACTCCACTATTTGTTATTAAATGGTGGCTTAGGATGTTGCCTTTTCCCATTAATCCTTAGAAAATGTTTTTGTTATATAGATGACATGATACCAACCTCTGAGTGTTTTACATATTTGAAATGCCATTGAAGAGACAACCAGATGCAATAGTACTTCCACATATCTTACAATGTCATGAGGGTTGATTAATTGAAGGGAAACTAATTCAAAAGATACCCTCTATGTGTGAGAAAAGACACTCCCACTGACTGTAAGGTTCCACAATGAAAACCTCAGTGCCACCAGTGGACTTATCCCTAGACACCCCCCCCCCGCCCCAAGCAGGAAAGGCTGCTGCTACTCCTGTTGATTGTATGCCAGATCTAGACTGTAAAAGCCCTATCGCTGAAGATACCACATACTTTAGTTGCAGGATACGAAAAAATAGGACTGAATTAGAAATTTCTAACATAATGCCCTGCATGTTAGAACGCAGCATTCAAGGCAGTACATGGCCACTATGTGCAATATTTACTCTGCTAACATGGGTAAGACCAACTGCCTTTGATTGGATTTAAGGCCACTTCTTCAAAAGAGGGTTAACTTCTGGTAGTATAAGCTAAGACAAAAGCCTGTAACTTGAGAGGCCATAGGTCTCAATGTAGAGGCAACTCCTTTTTTTTGAAAGAAAAACATTACTTTTATTTAGTAAATGTCAGTGAGATTTTGACTACACATAAAAGAAATCAAAAGAGTGTCTACTGGCATAATGGACATCAGAAATCTGACACAAAAGCCAAAGGACAATTGGACATTAGTCACCGGGGAGCCAGGCTTCCTTCCTCAGTCTACAGCTTGGCACAGTTTTTCACCTGTGAGAGCACTTCATGGCCCAAGACGGCTGCTGAATCTCAATCTGTGATCTTTGCCAAACAGCCTCTACTCCCTCGTGGAAGCTGCCCAGGAGTCCTATCCAGCCTTTCTTCATTGCATCTCATAGGAAAGCATCCAAGCATGCAAACACAGACCACTACTAGGGAAGCTGAGAAATGCTACCTAAAACTGGGCATGTTACCACTACAAATTAAACTGAGTTCCTTTTATGAATGTAAAAGATAATGAATGATCAGACAGGCAGTCGGTACTGTATAATTTAGAACTATTCTAGTTAAAGGTGAAAATGTGTTTTCTTTAGCAAATGGGAACAGAAATGAAAGAGCTCAGAATTCGGAGAAAAATAGATGTCACCATTATACTAAATCCTGTGGAAGCAACTTCTATCATTTTACTAGTTCAAACTGTGCTTGAAATATATGTTTATGGCCAAA
Organism: Sigmodon hispidus; assembly: GCA_004025045.1. Lineage (NCBI taxonomy): Eukaryota > Metazoa > Chordata > Mammalia > Rodentia > Cricetidae > Sigmodon > Sigmodon hispidus. The sequence goes on along the minus strand of PVIH01027625.1, from coordinate 9,697 downwards.
GATCACTGCTGCTGTCAGTTTCAACTCATAACCACTGAGAAAGCTCCTGAAGACAAGTGACTGCTGTTATGGCATAGCAGTCTAATTCTTACACATAAGTGTATATCTACAGTTTCACACACACACACACACACACACACACACACACACGCGCACACACACACACACACACACACGCATGTGTACTCCTGTGTTAAGGGATTACTGGTAAAGAGAGTAAAAGAATGAGGGTGGAGAGAGGACTGGAGTGTGATATAGCTGTTTCTGCTAAGATTGAAGCAATCCACCTTGCAGGGAAGCTTCTTAACCCAGAAAGTAAACAAAATACTTTCAGAAAATTTCTGAAACTAACCAGATTCACTAGTCCCCTGTAGTTATGGACATCAGTCCCCCACTTATATGAATAAATAATAAAGAGAGCTGAGAGTCACTCCAGCCAAGCCAAGCAACAACAATGGATGATAATATTCCAGATGATAATACTCACTTAGAAAATGTAGCTTTATTTCAAAACAATTTGTAAAATAAAGAATCACTGCAACAGAAATTCACATAATTTTCTGGTTTATGTATGATTTTGCCAGTGAATAACACTTGATAGATGCAGGCAACATTGCCTAAATGAATCAGGTTCCACATAGGAGCACACAAAAATACCAGATATGATTTGGGCATTTACACTATAGAGTATAAAGAGGGAGGAATACAAATTTAAAATAAAAATAATAATAATAAATAAGATTCAATTTTAAAAAACAATAAAGGAAAACACCCAACATGACATAATGAGACAAGGAAACTGAACGATGCCATTCTGTTGGTCATCTCTTACTGAGGATGAAGCCTACTCTTCAGAATAGTTTAGTTCTCCAGTAAGACTTCCCTGGAGGAAACTAAATTTTAATTGGCAGGTGATTAGCAATAGGAGATTGCTTCTGGATTGAGAATAGGGGTATGTGTCTACTCAATTCAACTGAAGGCCCCACCCTTGGTGCAGAGCCTTGCATGCCAATGTACACTGCCTCAATCTCCATGAGTTCATATGTGCATTGATCCTGTTGATTTAGTGTCCCTTGTATACTTGGTGTCCTTTCTCTCTGGCTCTTAAACACTCTTTGCCTCCTCTTCTGCAGGATTTTCTGAGTCCCAACAGGAGAGATTTGATATTTGATGTGTCACTAATATATATATGCATATGTACAAATATATGTATGTTTTATTTTGGAAATTTTTACAACCTGTCTAATTTCCTCTAGATTCTGACCTGTCCTCTTAGCCCATCAGGTTTGCCCACAGCTTGGTTCTGTGGAACCAGCCCCGCATTTAGGCGTTAATTATTATGGTATCGACTTGTCGTGAGATATGTTTTAAATGATGTTTATTTTGTGAGAATCGCTTATAAAATAGAGAAGGTTTAAGAAAAGGTGAAGGGGTAAGGTTGTAGCGCGCCTGAGTGTTTTTAAATGAAAGCTTTCCAAAAAAAACTTTTTACAACAGCTTGGCTCTCTCAAGGTCACATTATATCTAATTGTAAATCATTACCAACAGCATCTACTGTTCCTAACTATTCACATGTATTATCATCAACTAAGAAGTCAGAATTTTGGGCCCTGTGACTGTGGTACCCACTTTATCTCTAAATTTTAATGGCAGCCTCTTTACTACTTTTGGTATCTTAGTTAACAATGAAGATGGGTGATTTGAGCAGAAAAATGAGGCATAATAGATTATTATTGCTTTAAAGGTATGTTCCTATTACAGAAAAAAGGCATAAAAAGGTGAGGGCTGGAAGCTAGACATAGGAGCTACAAATGCTGTCTTCTGAGAGTGACACAGCCATTGCTGTCATGATTTTGCAGTGTTGGAGTTGACTGCACTATGCCTGCAAAAGCCTGGCCTTGTCATCTGTCAGCCATGGAATAGAATGGGGACCATAGGAGCATGACCCATACTGTTGAATTATTTGTTACAAGTGAATTGTGGGTAAGGAACAGTTGTCTTTTGGTTCTGTATTTGAAGATGTGCCCTCCTGGAACCAATAAATAGTTAAAGACTCATAGTCACTATAGATAGCCTTGTTGAAACACAGTGAATCACAAGGCAAAAGGAAAAGGATATAAATGTGAGAAATGAACTTGTGAAGAGCAGGATAATTGACAGGACAAGAGAGGGCCATGGGGTGGGAGAGATACTAACCAAGATGCATTTATACATGTATGAAATTGTCAAAGAAAATCTTTAATAATAAAATTAAGGAAGAGATTCATTCACTAGTTGCTAGAATCTTTAGATACAAGTTCAGTAAATGACTGGTACCCAAGTAAAAAATGCTTGAATCCTGGAACTGAGGGTAGGAGCTAACCCAGGCACTGGGATATTACAGTCCTAGTACTACAAACGGCAGAAGGAGTATAGCCAAACAGCATCATTTCTTATGGTCCTTAAAGTCCCCTACCTACCTATTTCTCTATTAATGAAGTGCAGTGTTCCGTGCGCATCCCTTCTTTATGCTGTCATAAAGCATGCTACTCTTTATGAAATGGACAAATGCCAATAAATAAATGTTTTCTGTTTCTGCCTCATAATCTACTCCTTAAGTCTCATCAATGACACTGTCTCCAATCTCCTAAATAGACCGGGCCCAGCAGGCATTTTATGGCTAGCTGTGAAGCAATCCCACCTGTGCCCCAAATCCTTAGCAAATAGGTTTAGCTGGTAGCTTTCCTGTTTGGGGCACGTAAATTTCAACATGGGTAAATAATCACACTCCCATCCATTCACTTGTGGAAGGCTATTGTACTTCACATACTGTTAAAAATGCAGAGTGTCAAAGCTATGCTTTATAGTATCACCACAGGCTAATAAATCATTGTCAGGTCTTACTCTAATAAAGCCACTTTATAGGTGATAGATTTTATTTGTGAGTTTATGACAAATACCTAAAACATCAGGCATTCATGTTGTAATCATTTTTATGAGCTTTAGTTTTCTCCCATGCTCAGAAAGTGCACACACACACACACACACACACACACACACACACACACACACACATACACACCCCTATGCTTAGAATGAAGAAAAGCAGAGGTCTGGATAATAATTCACATAGTAGCCTTGGGCACTTTGCTTAGTATTGCCATGCTGCAGCCTCATAAACCTATCTCTAATAGATGTGCTACTAATTAATTAGGCTTTAATTCTGATGCCCTTTGAAGATTTGAATGATCGCTGTGTGACCATCATTTCAGCACTTTTATGGATATAAATCCTTTTATTGGGTTCTACTGATTGCTTTTAAAAAAATAATACATTAACCCCTAAATAAAAATGTTTCTATTGCATTTCACTAGTTCCAAAGAGCAGCTCTTCATTTGGCAATGGATTTTCTTGGGAAAGCAAGTTGGGTTCTGTTTGAGTGGGTCTACTGTTTTCTTTGTTCTCTTCCATCCACAAACAAGTTAATGGTACAGTATGGTAACTGTTCAAAAAGATACTGGGTTTGTGATGTGTGACTGGATTTTCATATTACCACACGACAATCTGGGCTGTTAAAGATTAGATCCATTTACAAAAGATTGGGCCAACAACTGTTAACAAAGGTTTAATCTCCCAGGCTGGAGATTTTATAATGCAGGTTGCCTCTTTCCACTTAAAGTGGAATTCCATCATTTTCCCCTTACTTTTCTTCCCTCCAATGCCTCCTATGTGCATGTATGTGTATATATGTGTTTATATACATGCCTATGACTATATAGTCCTGATTACATGAATATAGCCTGCAGGGTTTCTTTAGTGTTAAGTGTATGTATATCTTTTCAGGGCTGACTACGTGATCATGGACAGTTAACTGGGAGCTCTTCTTTGGGAAAGATGTCGTCTCCTTCTTTCAGCATCCCTTAGTTGCCTGTACTTCCTTATACTTCCTTTGAGATTTTCCCAGTCCATGTCAGCATGTCTAAGGCTAAGGCTCATGAAACATTTTTGAGGAGGAGCCTAGAAAGATGATAAGAGCCAGAGAAACAGAAAGTTTGCTGTGAGATTGTATCTCCAAGAAATTTCAGGGAGGTTACACTTGTGAGGTATCAACAACATGGCTGGCTCAACAAGTTTCTGAACAAGAATGAGTCCAGTAAACATGCTGCCTTTTTTTTTTTTTTAAAAAAAAGAGCAAATTACTTATTTTTGTTTTATGGATATGGACATTTTGCCTATATGTGTATCTGCTCATCACAAGGGTGGAGTGCCTGAACAAGCCAAGATGGGAATTTGGATCTAGCATTACAAATGGTGTGAACTGGCATTTGACTTCTTGGAATTGAACCTGGGTCCTCTGTAAGAGAAGCCAGTGTTCTAAACTACTGATATATCTCCCTGTGCCTCCAGCTTGTATTTATATGCTGCTACGGAAATTAGTATTGGGAAGAAGAGTGGAAAGAATCCTTTGTTTTCACTTTCTTTCTGGTCCCTGAACAGCATGGCATATTGTCAACAAACACCAATGCTACTGTGTTTTTTCAAATGCCACAATAATGCAATATATATGCATATGTGTGTGGAATTGAGCAGAATACAGCCTACATGCAAGGCAGAGAAGTTTCTAGAAAAATGTTAGAATAAAAATAAGTTGAACCATATGTCTGCTATATAATTTTGTCTATTCTTTATTTTGACTGTTGAATTTTCTGATCATCCTTACCAGGTAAACAAATAAAATAGTTTATTTTCTGACTTTGAAATATAAATAAAGTATTCTTAAATTTCATATCACATATTGGAATGTAGGCAAATTTAGAAAAGAAACTTTACAATTTAATCTAACTCTTGTACTGAGGGATAAATAAAAGGTGTGTAGGCTACAATGACAAAAGTGAGTAATTAAATTAGATTTAGCTATTGTTATGATTAATCTCACATTTTAGCTTTATGAGATCTAGACCCTGCCCTGGGAGAGAAGCTTCTGGGCATGTCTATGGAAGGTGCTTTTAATTAGGTTAATTGAGGTGAAAGATCTGCCCACTGTGGGTAACATGGTTATCTGGGCTAAGATCCTGAACAGTTCAAGAATACAGAAAGTGGGTTCACAAACCCAGTTCTTTTTGTCTGGCTGTGGTTGCTTGATATCTGACAACTCAACTAACCATCTCGTGCTATTCTGACTTTTCCATTATAATGCATCAAACTCTATGAGTCAAAAGGAGACCTTTTTCCTTTGAGTTGTTTTTCTTGGGACAGCAAGAACAGTAACAAAAGCACTGTGGAACACAATACAATACCTTGAAACAGTAAGTACACACATTGCTTCTATAGAACAGTCTCTTTTTCATGCAGCATGCTTTTCCACGAGATAACAAGCTTTCTACTTACAGGAAAAGTCTTGTCCACCTGGTTGCTGACGCTTTTCAGTCTGTGCCACTGCTCTGGAATTTCATATTTATACTGTGTTTTTAACTCTTGTAAATATGACAAGGAGGAAAAGCTACAATGACAAATAACTATTTCTGTATCTCACACACGTGCCATTGTGAGCCTAGTTTGATGGAACTCATTTCAACAAATGAATTTTCAATGTTTAATCTGGAAACTGTGTGGCCATTATAAAACCTGTCAGCATTGCTAAAATTAGGAGCGCTACATGACCAGACATATGCTATAAAGTGCTTAGTTATAAGTTAAAGCATATGGTATATAATTTAAAAAAATTAACCCCAAATATTTAGGTCTCATAGCATTTTGGCCATATATTTTCAATTAAGTACTATTTATAAAAGATGAAAATAATTTAAGTATATTTTGCTTTTATATTATAATATCTGGTAATATTATAATAATAAGATAATTATGGAGGCCAGAAGTATGAGGACCTGAAGGCCAGAATTAGAATATTCACCATTGGTGTAAAATGTACATATTACAGCCAAGCATGGTTGTATTTGTTTGTAACCTCAGAGCTGGGAGGTAGAGACAGCAATTGCTAGGATTTCTTTGTGATCCCAGAAAGTGGAACAGATATACTTCTGGTTCAGTGACAGACGTTATCTAGAGCCAACAACAGGGAAGAAACACTTGATGTCTGGCTTTGGTTTTCTTACATATATGAATGCTCAGACCTAAACAGTCATGTAAACGCAAAATACTCACCAGCAAATGCAAAACATATGTGTATGCATATACATATACATATGCAAATATTCACATACCTACATATATAGTAAGTGAAGTCTTTATGGATTTCACTAAATAACATGAATATATTAACAATATCTTATTAATTCATTAATATGTGTTATTTGCTTTCAATATGCTAATAAGCATTTTTGAAAGATATTTATTGTTCATAAAGAGTTCCACCACATACTTTAAAAAATAAAAATGAATATATGGTCAGTGAGTGGTGAGATATGTGCTAGCAATTCAGAAATGCACTAAAATACAACTTCAGTCATGCTTCTGAGAGTCCTGTAAAATAAAAACCCATAGCCTAAATTCCCGAAGGAGGTAAGTTCTAGATGAAGTGAGTGAGAGAAAATCCTATCCTAACAGCTTTGCTATTGGGATGGAAGAGAGGAGTCTGGGGAGATTAGACTTTCAGCTTAAGTACATGTTCTAATGTCTCTAGTTTTCAAGTGTCAAAATTTCAACCACTTTGTCCTCTCTGCTCTATTCCAAGACTTCACACATACCTAGAACATGATTCAACCTGGATTATTACCTAACATGTCACTCAGAATACAACTTAAGTAGGCTTCCAATGCTCATTATGGCAATGGCAATTTTCCCATAGATAGTTTGGAAAAGAAACAAGAATTAAAGAGGAGAAAAGCAAGCTGAAGTGGAGACACTCAAAGCAAATTTGATTTATATTGATCACCATCTGAAATCTATGCTGTGTTTCAATCTGATGTCCTTTGGCATTGAGTCTGACAAAACCTCTGCCATGAAATTATTCCCTCCCTTTCCTTTAGACTCTAAAGTTTAAAGGATGAGTCCATGCCTCTCACTGTGTAGGCCTTTACTCCAGAGCCTCTTCCTTCATGTCCAGATACAGTGGCTTCACCAGAGAACCTGTAACACATGTAGGGTCTCAGGCAGAGATCCAGAACTGAAAATGCCTCCTAATAAGAGCACTGGGTGTCAAACTGCACATGAAACTCTGGAAACACTGACTTAAAATGCTGAAAGAGTTTCTTCCAAACCTACATTATTATATGCTCATGTCAGTGTTGCAGAGCTTTGCTGAATAGGGGATCCATCCCTGCAGTTATGGCATGGTTTGAGTATGCCTTGTAAACATGTCTGGTTCCCTGGAATGGTGGTATTTGTAGAAAGTGTAGAAATTTTAAGAAGTGGAGATTCATGCTGTGTGTAAAGAAAGATAGGCTCGCCCCCTAAAGTGAGTCCTCATGACAGTTGTAAAATTGATCCTAAACTTGTTTTTAGGCTTCTTAAATTAAAATGTAATCCTTTTCACATATACTCTGAGTTTGCTAGTTGAGTATTCAGTACACAAAATTTTGGGCTATAGCACGGAATCTTCTTTAATTATAAGTACCTTGCCTCAGACATTTTCTTAAAGTCAAAGAAACTGACTAATTTATTTTAATTCCTTTGTCACTGGTAATATCTAGGAAAGAGGAAAATGTCTTTGTGTTGGCTTCACCATGCCAACTGTTCACCATGCATTCTTACATACATGGATGAAAATATAAAGAAGTTTATCTTGCATTTCTGGAACTGTAAAAAACATAGGCATAAACTCAACAATACAGGTAACCCAGAAAAAGATCTAAAGCAAAATGCACCAAAAATGGATGGACAAGAATAGGTACTACAATGATAGAGTCTAAAATGCTTAGAGTTCACTGCAAAAAGAAAGGTTGAAAGCTCAAAAGATCAAGTACCTTCTCATTACTTGAATGTAAATGTCATTTCTCAGCTTTACATTAAAATTCCTATTATAATCCCAAACTATTTTTAAATATTTTTTCTTATTACACCACTTGTCCCATTTAGAGATATTTAAGACAAATCACTGTTCCTTTCTTCAAACAGAGTGTGTATCTTTAACTTCCACTCTACTCTTGTTTTGTTTTGTTTTCCATTTAATTATGTTCCCTTGACACCCATGCCTGTCCAATTCTATACTTCATTGCAGTTGTATTTCTTTTTATCTCCCCTACCCAAGGACTCATACAAGTATCCAGATAGAATAATGGCCTCCCTCCCAATTTCATCATAAACCTTGTATATTGTGAAGTTTATGCTTAGCAGAATGTACTTGATCTTTGAGTATTTAAATAGATTGAAACTAAACATTGACTCTTTCCATAAGCATTTGCATCATTTTACAACTTTCCATTTGCTTTTGTATGTGCTCATGTGGGTGGAACAAAATATTTACCAAACGAATTCAGAGGAACCGGCTAAGTGAATCAAGCTCTAACATGAATAGGTCTACGGTGCAACTCCAGAGGAATCTTTGTATGACAGAAAACAGAAAATATTGTATTCTGGTAAACAAGTTACATAAATATTGTTATAAAAACATCATAATCAGCTGGATGTGATGGTGATCAACTTTAATTCCAGCACTTTGGAGGCCCGGGCAGGCAGATCTCTGATTTTAAAGCCATCCTGATCTACAAACTGGGTTACAGAACAACCAAGACTGTTACACAGTGAAACCCTGATTCAAAGATACACACACACACACACACACACACACACACACACACACACACCATAATCTGAAAGTCTTGAAATCATGATCCAAAATCAAATATAAATACGTGTAGTATTGTATTCATATGCTGGACTCCACTTGTCTTTCTCTCTCCATTCTGATTTCTCATTCATACAGAGTTTTTTCTACCTTCTCATTTTATTTAAATACCATGCATGTGTACACTTTAAGCAATACAAATCAAATTCACAATTCTTACCCTTTTTTGAGGCATTTTGTAAATTTCCCTAGTCAAAATCTTATACAATCCTTGGAGTTAGAAGCACTTTATTTTCTTGTTCTTGTTTTTGTATTCATGAATATCTATTGTAGTAAATAACGTCAAAATGGCTTTCCTTTTACCTCTATAAATTATTACCACTCCTGAGAATCCCAGCGCTCTCTGGGGCAGGGGCAGGTGGACGCTGTCCCTGACCACTTCCACAGCTCCTGCTGAGGGAAACCCCGCCACAACCTCGAACTGAGAAAAGCAACTGCTGGGGTCTCCGAGGGGCAGATTCGGGCCCCGCCCAGAGGTCAGGAGGGGGCTAGAGGCCTCAGTGCCTTTATCTCAGCCTGGGAGGGAGAGTTCAGCTCCCATTGTTGCTGGTTCCACTTCCGGGACCCAGTGCTGGCTGCAGAATCCCAGCGCTCTCTGGGGCAGGGGCAGGTGGACGCTGTCCCTGACCACTTCCACAGCTCCTGCTGAGGGAAACCCCGCCACAACCTCGAACTGAGAAAAGCAACTGCTGGGGTCTCCGAGGGGCAGATTCGGGCCCCGCCCAGAGGTCAGGAGGGGGCTAGAGGCCTCAGTGCCTTTATCCCAGCCTGGGAGGGAGAGTTCAGCTCCCATTGTTGCTGGTTCCACTTCCGGGACCCAGCGCTGGCTGCAGAATCCCAGCGATCTCTGGGACAGGGGCAGGTGGACGCTGTCCCTGACCACTTCCACGGCTCCTGCTGAGGGAAACCCCGCCA
>PVIH01027624.1:0-16620 GCA_004025045.1 Sigmodon hispidus | reverse complement strand
TGAACATCAGGCAGTTTTATGTTATGAGTTTAAAAATAATTTGTTGCTTCTTTGAAAAATTGAGGCCTTGCATTGGTTAGATGATGTCACTCACATTATGAAGAGTTATTTGAGTTATTCAAAGTTTAGAGACCTTTGACGCATTCACAACTACTTTATAGAACACCTAGTCTAGCACTGGACCAATGTGGTGTCATAACTCGATAAGTCCACAATATAATTAGCTGTCACCAGAGAACTAGACTATTTGAAGTGTTGGAGCCACAATTATTCTGGTTGTCTGTACATATATATATAAGATGCCTTGAAACCATTTCCTAGTTAAGTGGGAATTGTCAGCAGGTGGTGAATCACAGGTAAAGGTACAGTATTTGCTGCTGGACTTTCTCATGCTCAAAGTGTCCATAACAGATAAGTGAAGAACGTACACGACCGGATCCAGTCATGGCAATGGAGGCACAGATGTGTATCCTGACTCTCTCAAAGTCACTGTCCTGTCCTCTCATCGTTACTGGGGCTCAAGCCAAATTCCTTTGAAGAATTAAAATACTATTCCCATAAACATGTCTTTATCACCATTGTAGAAAGAATGATTTTCCGATTAGCATACTGAACTCCACTTTTGTGTTAGAATGGTGGACTTCCTGCCTCCTTAGTCACTCTGATGACTGGCTCATTTCCTAGAAACTCTGATTGCTTTGCATGTGACAGACAATCAGTTTCTCACTGAAACCCCATCTGTGATGTAGCTGTGGCATTTCAGGTAAATGTGAGAGAACTAGTGTCTGTCTTCAACCCAGCCACATAATATGTTTCCCTGAAGAAATCAAGTTCAATATTTTAAGTTTGACACGAGACACTAATGGACTGCCATATATAAATTCTTTAGAGTCATCAGCCCACGTGCTCAGTGGGCTAAGTACCACTTCTTTGAGGATATGTCATTTCGAATAAAAATAAAATAAATACAACAATGTATTTATTTTGTATTTTATTTTGTATAGGACCCAAGTTCTATATAAGAATAACAACAACAAATGGTTCTTAGTTGTACAGCTGGCTGTTAGCATCAGATGCCATATGCAGGAACAAGATGTTCTGAAATATTGTACCTGATGTGGTACTGGTATATAATTTTTTTTTACAGTACAATTTGTAGTTACCTTAGGGCACTTGGGCCCTGTGTGTGCTTTGTCCAACCTTTTCAAAATAAAACACTATAATCTGCAATTAAAAAAACAGAACTCAGACACTGGTATGTGGACATTGTTCTGATTATATGGACCCTGTCTATTCAGACTTTTCTGCAATAGCTATTGATTGTAAGCCTAGAAGATACTCCCTATTAGAGAAGGTCATGTTCATTCTCTCCTTCCACTCGGTTGGCAACTGTCAGATGTCCTTGCTAGAGAATAGTGCAGACTGGCAATGCATTATGATAAGTGCATAGAGCACTCATATTTAGGAAGACCCTTTTTACAGAGCATAACCTTCTTCATGATGAAAAGTGGTTGGGCATTAACTGAGATCTTGTATTTGTGAAATTCACATAGCAGTGGCCTGAGTTCAAATATGCCTTCTGTAGGTCATATGCTCTGCAAGGCATTTAAAGTGATAATGGTATAATAGTGTGCTTGATAATTTTTCTGAAGAACACATTCTAAGACTATTTTTAAGACTTTGAATAGCAAAGGGGAGCAGGTAAACATCTGAGCTCAAGTCACCTGGTATGGAGGATTCTGTACACACATGTATTTCTCTATAGAGTTTAAGGCATAACTTTTGTTAGGCTAGATTTCTAGCTCTGTTGTACATTTGCTATTCTTTTGTTGTTGTTTTATATTTACTATTTATTATTGATTTTGCATCCTATGACAGTCCCCCTCTCTTCTCCTCCCAGTTCCTCTCCACACACCCTGGCTCTTTTTGCTTCCTGAGCTACTCTTCTTTCATGCCTGTTTAGAGAAGAGAAGGTCTTCAAAGAGTGTCAGGAAACAGGGCACAAGTTGCAATAAGACTAAGCACCTCCCCAAGTATTAAGGCAGAAGCTGTCTCTGACTCCTTTACTGGCTTCTGGTACTCTCTACCACGTGGCCTTTCCCAGTTTTAATACACTTGCTATTTTTTTTTGTTTTATGAAGATTTACATTTTATTACATTTATTTACTAATTATTTACATACATATGTGAGCACATACATGCTAAGGTATGCAAACTATAGTAAATGTGTGGAGTGAAAGGACAGTTTTTCTAAGTAGGTTCATTTCTTCTACTACATGAGACCACAGAATTAATTTTATTAGCCTTGAAAGCAAATATTATCTTCTGAGTCATCTTATTATGTCTACATTTTAAAAATATACACACATACAAACACAAATGCATACATACATAAACACACACAAATAACTTTTAAAATAATAAATCATACAAAATTTGGTTTGTAATTTTGAAAAAGCACATCAATATTGATTCATATTTTTTAATTCTATACCATTACTGTAATTCAATAATGCAATAAAATAGCAAGGTGCAATATCAGAACATATACTTTCTCATGAATTTTTCTGTAAACAAAAAATTGTTCTAAAACATAAAATCTATTCATTCACTCTGCATTAAAATGACAAAAGAATAAAGTTCTGTAATAATCCTAGCAAAAAATTGACTTCTTACTCATTTATTTACATTAAAAACGAAAGCTTATGTTCATGCAAAGGCTTAAAGAATAATGTCCTTAGGTGCTTTCTTTCTTTCTTTTTTTTTGACTTTCTTTTTTTATTATTTTTTGTTTTATTATTATTATTATTATTATTATGAACAAAGAAGTCACACTTTCTATCCTCGTATATCCTTATTCAAGGTCCCTTCCCCCTCTCACCACATCAGGCCATTCTTTCTTCTCCACAACTCCCCATCCCCTCCCTGGGCAGGCAGCAGAGAGTCCCATGGTCCCACTGACTCAATATTGCTTAGTTCAGTCTCCACTCCTGGCAGATCCAGCTTTCTCCCCCCTCCCTCAAGAGTGAGTCAGGTGTTCCTCTAGGGGAGAGGGATCCAAGGAGTCAGTCCAGGGTGTTTCTGATCCCAAGCTGTTCAGTGGTTGTGGTTTGCAGCTTGGGCATGCTTTGCTTTTTTCTTGTTTGTTTCTTTGTTTAGAATCCACTAATGAGTGAATACATCCTCTGCTTATCTTTCTGAGTTTGAAATACCTCACTCAGGAGGATATTCTCCAAGTCCATCCATTTGCCTGCAAATTTTAGGATATCATTTTTTCTTACTGCTGAGTAGTATTCCATTGTGTAGATGTACCATAGTTTGTTAATCCATTCTTCAGTTGAGGAACATCTAGGTTGTTTCCAGGTTCTTACTATTACAAATAATGCTGCTATGAACATAGTTGAGCTAATACCTTTGGAGTGTGACTGTGCATCTTTAGGGTATTGCATAGGTGACCACTTCCTAAATATAACACCAGTGGCACGGACACTAAGACCAACAATCAATAAGTGGGATCTCCTAAAGCTGAGAAGCTTCTGTAAAGCCAAGGATACTGTCAATAGGACAAAACGACAGCTTACAGAATGGGAAAAGATTTTCTCCAATCCTACAAGTGATAGAGGACTGATCTGTAAGATATATAAAGAACCCAAGAATCTAGAGCCCAAAACCTTGAATAACCCAATCAAAAAATGGGGTTCAGATCTAAAAAGGGAAGTCTCAGCAGAAGAATTATGAATGGCTGAAAGGCACCTCAAAAAGTGCTCATCATCTTTAGCCATCAGAGAAATGCAAATCAAAACAACCTTGAGATACCACCTGACACCTGTTAGATTGTCTAAGATAAAAGACACAGAGGACAGCCTATGCTGGAGAGGATGGGGAGCAAGGGGAACACTCCTCCATTGTTGGTGGGAGTGTAAGCTTGTTCAGCCACTTTGGAATTCAGTGTGGCGGTTTCTCAGAAAACTGAGAATCAATCTCCCCAAGGATCCAGCAATACCACTTCTGGGTGTATACCCTAAAGATACACTTGTTATTCTTAAAAGACTTTCAAAGAAAATCAAATCTGCTTCAAAGGGCTTGGGCACAAATGAAGTCTGTAGATCTAGTAGATACCTAGGGACCTGTGTACTTAACTCCCTCCCTCACATTTTATTCCTGTGAAACACTGACATTTTTATAAATATATGGACAATGTTGGTTTTTTAATGTCTCTCTGTATGTCTAATTTGTTTATAACTTGGAAAAAAGGTAATAAATAAACACAATGACATTTTACTCGCTGTTGGTTCTGCTATTATTGAAAGCCTGGAAACTATACTCCCTTTGCTAATCTGATCATCTCAATGCAATGATTCATAATAATTGCCAGGCCAGTAAAAGAAGCTGATGTTTGTAGCAAGAGTTAATGAATGTTATTAACTGTGCCCTAACTCTAAGAGAGAGATAGCATGGTACAAGAATAGCAGATCTTTGTCTCACAGGCCAAATTCCTCTTGTTTACTTTTCACACACCTGCTTGCAGATGCAGCTGAAGTGGACTTAAAAACAAAATACTTCAGTTCTTGAAATGGAGATGTCCTGTTGGTGTGTTAAAATTTAAAAGTCCTTTGATGATGCGACCATAGGAGGCATAATTAAAGTCTCCCTGACTCTGTAGCTTTCCAAATTTCATTGCTTTTTCTGTAACACATTGTCTTTTCATGAACATTCAGCTATCTGTCTGTAAAGCTTTGCTTTCTGTCTGTTGTATCTTGATTTTCTTTGTAAAGCTCCCCTGACTTCTCTGTTATTAGTTTAACAAACATCTATTGGTGTTTTTGATAATTTCCCTCTTCACTGGAAATAGCTTTGTTTCGTTTTAATTAATATAATCAGATATTGAAATTAGAAAACTTGCATCAGCAGCAGATGGAACTAAAAACTGACATTTGGGACAACTGTGGAGTGAGTGGAAAACATGGGCACAGCAGATCGATTAGAGTTTACCTTCTTTCTAAAAAGTTTCTATTTCTAAATTTTGGAGGAAAATCAAAACACTTGTACTCCCAACATGCCCAAAACAGCCAGGCTTTTCCCAGGCTTCCACAATCTTTAATTATGGAAGAATAAAACATTCTTACTTTATAAATATGTGAGACAAGCATTAAGCCTTACATTTTAAATATGAGAAAACTAATACGTCTATCAGGTAGATTTTTATTTTTCACCATGTTAATATTGGACTCAGATAGTGTAATTTCATAGAGCTGTAGGAAATGAAGCCTGAGTTCAGAGGCTTCTTGTATTTTATTTTCAGGCAAGTTCTGAACGCTCCTCCTGCTGAACTCTTCTAAATTACCCTTGTGCCCTTCATCATACTTGTCATTGTATTCTCTCATTTACACTAATGACTGCCTAAGAGACAGAAAAAAAGAGCTTTGGCAATCTTTTGAAGTCTTAGATTGCAGAGAATAAGGGCCATGTAAAATGGTCTGGGCGAGATGACAATAGAATCTAGCATCCTGCACAAAAATGACAATGGACTGGACCATTTTCTAGACATTAGGACCAGAGGCTCATCTTTGGTGCTGGCAAGTACTGAGCAACTTCTGAACACTCCCTCCAAATGACTATTGAATATTATATTATTCAGTCATTAGGTTTTAGTTTAAAGTGGCTGAGCACAACGTTTCTGATGTTGTAGCAGACTACTGTCATATAGTGCTCCCCATGTTCTAGAGACACTGACATTGTCTGTCAGGATTGTCATTGGAGGGACAAGAGGGTGAAAGTCATCTTTGTTTCCCAATTCAGTGATGATCAGCAATCTTTAGAACAGAAGTTCAGCCCTTCACAACACTAACTTCTGCACTTTCTACCATGCCTTCTAAATAATTCTTGCCAAGGTGTTATTGCTGACCTAGAAAAATAAAGTTATGCTGCCCACTAGAACCCCCTATAATTAGTGATTTCCTTTCTACTTCCCTAGTAGCATCAAATACTTAGTAGTGTGCTGGTAAAGATTTACCAACTTGTTATGAGAAAGTATGTGTGTATTAATGAATATGCATTTAAAGATATGTCTTAAGGCTAAAAGAACAGTAATCAGGGAACGGGGAGGCAATATTTCTTTCTTCAAACCACAGACAGTTCATGAATATTCTTTTGTGTCAGATGTTCTGTCATAATTTTATTGTGTCTTAATCTGTTGTTTTTCAGTATGCTTCATTTAATCTTCCTTCATGATCTCGAGCTTGGTCTCACTCTGAACATTATTAAATTCACTGATTACTTACTTGGAATTCCTCCTGGATGGCTTGAGCTGCTGAGCCACTATATGGATAGAGAAGCATTCTAATATCCTAACATTCTCAGCACTGTGATTTCCCTTCTCATGGACTGTATTACTCTAACTGCTCACTTTCTTACATGTCTTCTAAACTCAGCAACATGTGGAATAGTAATCATGTCCTCTGTATCTTGTTTCTGATTCACACCTGTAAACTTTCTTGCTTGACTTATTTATCTATGGTACTAAATTTTTAAGCATATGGAAATGTGAATGCTGAAAAACAATGTTAACCAGTCAATTTATTCTGAAAATGTTATTATATACAATAAGCTGCAGAAATAATGTGACATGGAAACTACCCTGTGAAGGCTAGGAAGAAATGAAACCTTCCAGATTTAGAAAACCATCATCTGTCTGAACGTAACACATTGAGGGATTTTTTTCTGAGATTTATAATCTGTAATTTCTCAGAGATTTGACATTATAAATCCATGTGAGAAAGTATATCTTCAAGAAAAAGCATAATTTTGGGAGTTTGAACTAAGAAAAAATATTATTAGAATAAAATTTAAGATATTATAGATGATGACCATGGATATGGCTTAGTAGATTTTTTAAAAATATATATAATTGGTAGTGATAGCCACACAAGTCTAATAATCTGAGTGATTTCTAATGCCCAAACAGAAAGCCAGATGCAATGGCACACATCTGTAAGTCTAGGACTCCAGTGGCAAGATGGGAGGTAGAGAGAGGAGAAACAGAAGGGAAGGTAGAGTGTAGGACACAGAACAGCAGCAGAAAGAGGAATGGAAGGAAAGAACTAATACCAAAATGTTGTCATTTGACTTCTACACATGCACCAAACACATGCATACCTGTACTCACATACATAAGCATGAATTCACATACAATAACATTTGCAAAAAGCCTGCATACACATCATACCTATATAGCTGCAAAACAATTACTGATGGGGGAGAAAACCACAGTAACTCAGAGAAAAGATCATTTATATTAAAACTACAGACATAGAAAACAAAACAAAAGATTCCTTTCTTTATGGCTGTACTCCTAACTGGCAACCCAGAACCAAAGAAATAGCACTAATACAAGATAGATGATAATTTTCCTAAATGGAATAAAGCAAAACAAGTTGCTACATTTTAATGTATTCTGATGAATTTACCTGCAAAAGTCCAAGTAAATCTTCCACACATTTGAATAGTAGGAAAAAATAATCTTGAGGTACAGCCATGTCCCACATTCCTAAGAATTCTTCCTGACAGCAGCCTCCGCCACAATTGGATTAGTTAGTTACGCACAATAATCCCTGCACAAGATTCTAGTGTCATCAATCATGATGACAAGACATACATCACCATAGAGGGAAAACTATAAAATATAGTATAAATAAATCACAGGTATAAAGTACTAACAAGCAATCATTCTTCAAGCTCATTTATTCAAAAATGTATCAATCAAAAGATTTATGGAGAATCCATAGCAGAAGGAATGTACTGTTATCCATATCAAGGATATAAGAATTGACAAAAGGTCCCTGTTAAAGGAAGCAAGTAACACATTAAGGGTAAGGACTACTTTAATTATCTTTGATTATTAAAACAAAAACTTTTGGTTTACAAGTAGATCTAATAAACATTTGAAAGAGAAAGACATTGCAAAATGATACAAAGATGTTGCTCACTCTTAGGAGGTTTCTTGTTTTAAATTTTTCCTTTTAATATTATATTTATTTTTCTTTCATAATTATATCCTGACCACAGTTTCCTCTCTCTCCTCCTCCCAACTTTCCCATCAACTCTTCTTCCATTGCTCTTCAAAATGAGAGTGGATCTCAAAGAGATATCCAGCTGAACATAGCCCAAGATGCAATAAGGCTAGGCATAAGCCTTTATATCAAGGCTGGAAGAGGTGAGCCACTAGGAAGGAAAGGGTCTCAAGATCAGGCAAAAGATCATCCCTGCGCCCATTGTTAGGCTTCTCCCACAAACACCAGGCTACCACAATCATAACATATATGCAGAAGACCCAGTTCAGACCCATACAGGCTCTGTTACTGCTGCTTCAGTCTCTGTGATACTCTTTGAGCCCTGCATACTTAATTCTGTGAGCCACATTTTTTTGGTGTCCCAGACCTCTCTGGCTCCTACAATCCTTCCTCCTCCTGTTCTGTGGAATTTTCCAGACTTTATTTAGTATTAGGCTGTGGATTTCTGCTGCTTTTTCCATCAGTTGTCAAATGACACTGCTCTAATGCCAATAGAGCTAGGTGCTGATCTTTCAGTATTGATCTTTAAGAATTAGTAATCAATTTGTTGATTTTTTTCCCAGTTGTCTTTCATTATTCACTGGGCCTCTGGGCTGTCCAGCCTCTGGTTTCTGGACATTTAGACAATTTCAGGCATGGGATTTCTTTTGTAAAGTGTGCTTCAAATTGGACCAGTCATTGGTTGGCTACTCACACTAGTTCTGTGAGACATTACCCCAGCTTATCTTGTAGGCAGAAAGACTGTAGGTTGAAGATTTGGTAGCTGAGTTGATGGCCTAGTCTCACTGATGGAATGTAAGTGAAGGTTTTTTCCACCTACCTGTTCTCTAAAACTCAGAAGCCAATTTCCAAATTACCACACAAAGGGTTTATATTAATTATAAATACTTGGCTGATGTCTTAGGATTACTACTAACTAGCACTCAGATTTAAATTAACCAATTTCTATTTATCTATACATTGTAATGTGGCCTGCAGCTTACCAGTCCTTTAGTATCTTGCTTGTTAGGCAGATGATTGGAGTCGAATTGACTATTCTTCATCTCAGTTTGTAGTTGGATTGTACTGCCTAACCTTATCCTGCCTTCTCATAGGCCAAAACAGTCTTATAATAAACCAATGAGAGCAACACACATTCACAATGTATAGAATGATTACCCCACAGCAATGGAAGCCTTGCCTAGTTATATAAGATGACCATCTTATATGGGTTCTGGCTTTGTATCTTCTGTTATGAGGAATCTCTACTAGGGTCACTCTGATAGATTACAGGTAGTTTCCACTATATTTTGTTTCTACATTATTTCCCAAATGTCCCCAAGTTCCAGTAATATCTTCCAGTATTCCATTCCCCCATATCTTCTAATAACTCCTCCCATTCACATTGCCACCTGCCCCCATCAAACTAACTTTGAAATTTATTTTATTCATCTTCCTCCTTGTTACTTAATCCTTTCTATGTCTGTGGATTATATCATGATTATCCTTTACTTAAAAGCTAATGTCCACTTATAAGTGAATACATGCCATGTTTGTCTTTCTGGGTCTAGGTTACCTCTCTTGTTGATGTTGTTTTCTAATTTCATTCATTTGATAGCAACTTTCATGTTGTCATTGCTTTTAACAACTGAGTTATATTTCATTGTGTAAATGTACCACATTTTCATCATCCATTATTTGATTGAGGGGCATCTAGGCTCTTGTAGTATCTTGTTGTTCCATTTTCTTGCATATTAAGAGTCAGCACAGTATATAGACATCAATATAATTGTCTCCAAGGGAAGCAAGAGTTAGAATGGGGAGGTATGGGCCAGACTGTCAGGTTAACAATATGGAGAAGTATTCACCTAATAATTAGGGGAGTGTTTTCCATGCTCAGAAGGTTGAATTTGGGAAAGAATCTTGTCTTTGCTCTTTCCTAGCTTATTGGTCACATGTCTTTGGGTCTCTCTTTTCATATTCTCATTTAACACTTGATATATGTGTATATATATATATATATATATATATACATATATATCAAGAGGGCTGTTTTCTTAGTATTTGTGCCAATGGCCATGGCTAATAATCTTTTTCTATGAACCTTGTTCATAACCAGCATTAATTGTAGATCTAATATAGTGTGAAAATTCCTTTTACATCTTATTTTTATAGTTTGTTAATACTTTTGGAAGCAGGAAAATATTCAGGAAAAAATTGCTCTTCAATATCAGGGAAAAATAAATAAACAAGTGTAAAAAATACATGATCAATAAAGAATTTCCTGGGGACCATTCACTCTTGTTTCAATTTGTGCTGGATGATTACAATTAGCTTTAAAATTCTCCCAATGTTCCTTTTCAGTTTTCATAATAGAAAAATGAAAATTATGCTATGATAAGTTAACTCCAGATAGAAATTTTGGGGTACTTTTCCCCAGAAGTTCTTTACAGCATGCTTTTTGTCTCTGCACTTATCCCAAGCAATCAGGGTCTGGGTAACACACTGTGTTCTTTAGATGATTCAATATTCTTGAGACAAAATTGAAACTTCTCAGGATAAATGCATGTATCAAACCACCTTAAGTGTTCAAGATCCTAATGTTTTAAAAGGAAAAGCAAAACAAACACATGGCTGAGATTTAATCTTGTTTTACCACAATAAGAAAAAAGGTTGACGTTATTTGCATCTGAGAATTACAATCACTTTGCTATTTTAAGAAGTTAGTTTGCTTTGGAATTGAAAGAGGCATGATTGAGGAGGGTTGTCTCTGTGTCAGAAGTCTTCTTTCTGACACAAATGAACAAAGGCTGTTCAATTATACTAGTTAAAAGTGGTGGCTGAAACAAATCGGCTTTTGTGGCTGGTATATATTGCAAGCACACTATATTTTAATACATGACAAAAATGCTACATTATATACTGACATGATTTCAAAGGAGTACTCATGAAAGATACTCATGAGAAATGTAGTGTAAGTGCAGCTAAGCCACGTAGTCTGAGACAACAACATGCTTCAACGCGGTGACCTCAGGGCACAGCTTCTTGAACTTGCGCTACTGTGATACCTTTCACCTGAGAAACATTTGTGAGACTCCATCTATATAACTATAGAAACATATGCATACAAACCAAACATTTACATATAATAGGTCATTAAGAAATTTATTTTAAACAACTCATCAGTATCCCTAAGATTTTACCATCTGTTAAAGATAAAGCATATTTGTGAACCAATAAGATGGATGTTTACTTTTATATGAAGCATTAAATCTTGGCTAAAAGTTTGGTACCATGCATCTTCAAAGCTTTTCAGAGTAGGTTGATTTTTAAATTTTATTTATTTTAATTAGCTTTAGTTAGTTGGTTAATTTGAGACAGGGTCTTAGGCCCAGGCTTTTTCTTAATTCACCATTTCTGAGGCTGGGCCAATTCTATTTTTAGTTCTTGGTGGAAATATAAAAACAAATTTTAAAATTCAGTAGGTTATTGATTGTGAATTGAACTAAGTTGCTGATAGATAAAATAAATTTTGTCTTTGCTAAGGTCAGCTTGTATCTTCTAAAACAGCCAAACAAAACATTTAGTTGGACAAATGGCATTTTATTTTTATTCTTAACAAAGTTATGAAGCTTATGAAATTAAAGCTGAATTCTATCTTGGAGGTTGAGCTCATGGACTCTACAATGAGAGCAGGTAGTTTCAAACATATACACCTTTGCAACTTTGCTTTTTGAGCATGTTCAGTGATAAGACCTTCTTTATAGAAACATGGTGAAGATTAGATGAGATGAAGCAGATAAAATGGCATAAAGAGTGCTTACAAAATTGTCTCCTTGTAGAACTAAAGGTGTCTTTTTAATGACAAACTTATTTTCACTTCATTTTGCTTTATATGTCACAGTGTTTTTACTTTCTTCTTCAGGAAAAGCTTTAGGAAATAATGAGCTGACACTGAGACACGGCTGCTATTCCATCCTACCTCACTTTTCTCGTTTTGCAATTTTTTTCAGCAAGGCACATACATAAGGGCAAGAGAACCTTGTGATGGCTGTCAGAATGCTACCTAGTACAGTCTTTCAGGAAAAGAGTCTGTTTCCCTCATCATCAAACTAAAAGCAAGAAGAAAGTAATGAAAACATGTTTTGTCTTCATTTCCAAATAATATGCTCTGTAAAGTTCAGGATGATTAATTGATTTGGGGGGAGTTTAGACTTTTGTTTTGGTATTGGATATTTTTCAAAAGCAAAAGAATTTATTTTTTAAAAAAAGCATTCAAATATCTTGAAGAGTAACTAAGATCCTGTCATGGGATTGGTGATATTCCTACCAAAAAGTAGAAAACACAGCAGGTGTCTTTTAGAGATCATTTTTGTTCTGTAAAACCAATAATTTGGAAGTTGTCATGAAATAGAATCACACAGTGCTGTGATTTAGACAGAGCAAAGTCTGGGAACTCAAATGACCCATGTTTGAATTCCTTCCCTGCTGGTTCTTAGACTTAGGAATCTTGAGTACTTTGCTTTTGCATCCTATTTCTCATATATAATATGAATATCTTGGCATCTTATCTAGTTGTTTTTGGTAAAGTTTAAATATTTTTAAATAATTTTTTGTTTTACATACCAACCATAGATGCCCCACTCATCCCTCCTGCCACTACCCTCCTTCCAGAACCTCACCCCTGCAACCCATTCTCTATCCCCTCCTTTGAGAAGGATTAACTTCCCATGAGGAGTCAGCAAAGCCTGGTATGTTCAGTTGATGAAGGTCCACGCCCCTCTTCTAGGCTGTGCAAAGTGTGCCACCAGAGGCAATGGGATCCAAACTGCCAGCTCATGCACCAGGGATAGATCCTGAACCCACTGTCATAAATAATTTATTTCACAGAGAATTGACACGTAACTAGAATTTAGAATGCTGCTTCTATGAGGAATTTGTTCAAATAATCCTGATCCAGGAGGTCTGGGATGGCCTGTTGCCTTAGTTACTTTTCTATTGCTGTGATAAGATGCCATGACCAAGAAAACTTATAAAAGAAAGCATTTGATTTGGGATTCAGAGTTTCAGAGGGCTAGAGTCCATGACCAACAGTTTGGTGCTAGGTAGGCAGGCATGGTGCTGGAGCAGTAGCTGAAAGCCCACATCTGGAGACAAAACGATGTGGCTTAAAGAAAATTGGGAATCATGCAGGGTTTTGAGACCTCAAAGCCTGCACCCAGTGACTGACTTACTCCCACAAGGCCACACTTCCTAATTCTTCCTAAACTGGAGACCAAGCATCCAAAGCCATGAGCCCATGAGAACCATTATCTTTCAAGCCACCACACCTGTGGATCTGCATTTCCAGCAAGCTCCCAGGAAAGGTAGAAGATGCTGCTTGTAGGACATACTTTTCATAGCAGGGAGATGAAGCTTAATACTGACTGTCTTACTTTTTAGCCCTGAGATAGTATACAAATGGCAGCCATTTTTTTTGCATTTTTTTAAATCTTAAAATAGAAAGATACTATTGCTAACTTTCTAAGGTACTTTAAGACTAGCTTGATATTTGCAGAGTGTGGAAGAATCTTTCAGAAGTGCAACTTTCAAAATACCATAAACTTTGATTTTTCTGAACCTGGAAGGCATAGACATGAACCCCAAAGGTTGTAAGTTGTTATAATAAGACCCCAGGGGAAGCAGCTAGAAAACTGCTTCTGATAGCTTGAATATGACATTTGACCTTTTATGCAGTTTTCAGAAACATCAGCAGTGATGGGCCACTACGATCAGACTGTCCAATCACCACTGTGGTTAGACTGTGACTTAGTGTTCCGGGCTATATATATGCAGATTTCTGAGGCAGGTAGAATAGCTTAGAAAGGCTTTCGATATCCATGTGAACTATAGAACCCAAATCCTCTTGAGTCTTAAGAAACAGAAACTTAAAAGAAATTTTTCAAAATTGATAACAGGTCTAACTTTTAACTTGAGAAATAGAAATCATCTTGAAAATAACACAGGGAAAATTTAAATGACCTTGTCTATGGTAATGACTTCTTAGATACAAAACCAGTCACAAGTGCTTAAAAGAAGCAAGCTGTAAGTAAGCCAGAATCTGTCAAAAATTTTACCCATTCCAGAAATCTACAGTTAATCCAAATGCAGAGTAATAGAGTCCAGTTCCATTTATAACAAAACCCCTGAACCTAAGGCACAGGGATCATTGCAGAAAAGTGGGGGAGGGGCAGTAATAGCCAGAGTAATAGGGAGTTTGCTGTGAAATTATATCTCCCCAAAATGCCAGAGAATCTATACCCATAAAGTCTCACTTATGCCTAAACATAAGCTGACCAAGGACACCAAAAGTAGCCATGTTAACATGAATGAGAGGAAGGAGACCCAGGCATCTCAACCTTCTTTAGAGAAGAAATTCTGAGGTTGGGAAAGATAATCTTGTACAGGGAAGAATACATCAATAGGTATCAAATAGCAGATGATCAGTCCCGAAAACAAACAAGTAATATACAGATTTTAGTATATTATATTTACATAATTAGGAATATATATTCATATATGTGTAACAACAATTGATAAAGAAGACCATAAATTTGAAAGAATATAAGAAAGAATATGGGAGGTTTAAAGGAGGAAATGGAAGGAGGAAATCATGTAATTATATTATCATCTCAAAAAAAACAAGGATATATTTTTTTATTTACACTGCAAAATACATTGTCAAGAGACTAAAAAGACATATCACAAACTAGATGAACAAGTATACAAAAAGTAGGATAAAGGGCCACTATTCAAATTATACAAAAGGCTCTTAGAAATCAACAATGAGAAAATAACCCACCTAATTAAACAATGGCCCTGAGGTCCTTGTCTTTTCTGAAACTATAATAAAATATTCAATAGACGCCAATTCAATAAAGAAAAAATGGTTTACTTAGTTTATAGTTTTAGAGACTAGAAGTCCAATGCCATTTTTTTAGTTGTTGTCAATGTTCTAGAATCTCTCCATACTACTAACAATGTCACATCATTATTTAATTTACAATCTCTGATATCTGGTGAGAAACATCTTTTTCTGTTCCAACTTCATATTTATTTTCATATTCGGTGAGATGTCTGTTAATGGCTTCTGTGATTTGGACATTGCTTGTCTCTCCTCAGCTTATATGTTGGAAAATGGCTTTCCATGGTTGTAATATGGAAACTTTGTTAGACTCTTAATAGATAGTGTGATGCTTAGATCAAACAAGGATGTGTCTTAAAAGAATTTATGGGACTCTAGATGCTTTGTAGCTTTCTGTCCAGAGAAGGATCACTTCCTTCCATGTACATGCTTATAAAATATTATGAACAGATGTACTGATTCATTGATAATAGTGGTAAATAATGATACAGTCATCCTGGAAAATGGATAATTTCTTAAAAATAAACACTGTTCTGTCATATAATGCTGTAATGATACAACTTTAAGTCTACACAAGTATGCTGATGATATCTTCCCCCAAAACATGCAAATGAATATCTACAGATGCTGCATTTTCAATCATTAAGACTAGAAAATAACTTAGAAGATCTTCAGGATATTGGTAACAAATAAAGGGTATAACCAGACAACAGAGTCACATTCAGGAATTAAAGAAAGTAAGATATTAAGCCAGAAAGAAAAAAAAAAAACAGCTAGAGACATGTTATTAAATGAAAGAAATTGCTATGGAAAAGCTATGTTCTGTATGGTTCTAACTGTATGGCATCTAGAAAAATGAAAAATGATGAAATGCATAAAATAATTGAAAAATGGCAGAAGCAACCAGGAGTGAGGCTGAGGAAGATGCAAGGTAGACGGGGAGATCTATGTTCATTTCAAGGCATTTGAAAGGGGGAAACACTATTACTGCATTTTGGGAATTGCAAACGGAGTTACAGATGAAGATAATAAAAAGGCTTACTTCCCCCTTCTTTCTTAAAAAAAAAAAATGGACCGTGTCTATACAATTGAGCCTTTAAGAGGTCTGGTGGGTCCAAAGAAATGGCTTCTGGAGGATCACAGAGGCCCTGTCCCTCTAAGCTAAGCAGAGAGGTCCAGGAGGCGATGTCTCCCCAGATTCAAACATCACAGGTGTCCCCGTGGTGCGGGAATCAGCGGACCGTGCAGTTTTTGGAGGGAATGGAAATTGCTGAGTGTCAGGCTATTACTGCACAACCATTATGCAACAGGGCATGTAATCCAGACTCTCGGGTTATAGGGGCACTCCCGTCCCCAGCCTGTGCAGTCTTGGCTGCACTCCAGCTATGCCTGAAGTTTCTCCCACACACAGGGGCAGCCTCGCCCGAGTCAAGGGGTCTGTGTGGGGCATCTCCATCATGGTGGGACCTCCAGGGGGTTTTAGGACCCGAGGACACCAAACCTGAGTCTTTGAGCAGGCTCCTGGCTGTTCTCTTCTGTATTTAATCTATGATAATGAACTGAAATATGTTGCGGTAAGGCCGAATCAATCTGACTTTTGATAAATCGAGTCAACCGCTGAAAAGCCCAGGGACCAAAAGAAATGAGAAGGAGAAAGACAATTAAAGG
>PVIH01027623.1:0-16622 GCA_004025045.1 Sigmodon hispidus | reverse complement strand
CTCCTGGGTTGTGTGTCAGAGTCTAACAGTGCAGGATGGGTACCCATTCACCGACTCTAAGACTCCAGCAGGCAAATCTCCTTCTTCCTTCCCTCCCTCCTGGGTTGTGTGTCAGAGTCTAACAGTGCAGGATGGGTACCCATTCACCGACTCTAAGACTCCAGCAGGCAAATCTCCTTCTTCCTTCCCTCCCTCCTGGATTATGTGTCAGCGTCTAACAGTGCAGGATGAGTACCGACTTACTTGGGTAAGATGTGATGGTCTACAAGGGTGAGAGTGAGCTGGCCAGCCTGGTGCAATGTGTGGAGGTCAATCTCATCCCGAAAAATCAGCACAGACTCTGGAATCTGAGCCTTCTGGAGGAAGAAGACATTGTCTCCTCGAAGAGGAAGCTCAGAACGATTTATGTTTAAAACTGGTATAAAGATTTCTCCTGCTTTTGCCGTCTAGTAAGGAATTAAAAAGAAGATACCATAAAGTTTTCAAAACCTCAAGTAACAAGATTGGGCTTTGGGTTTTGCTCCCTAATACACACATGTGTAAAAAAAAAAGTTGGGGCTGGAGAGATGGCTCATTGGTTAAGAGCACTGACTGTTCTTCCGGAGGATCTGAGTTCGATTCCCAGCATCCACATAGCAGCTAACAACTGTCTGTAATTCCAAGATCTGACACCCTTACACACTTATACATGCAGGCAAAACACCAATTCACATAAAATAAAAATAAATATTAAAAAAAGTCCAAAGGAGACATGATCTGGGATAAGTTACCACCACCTTCTTACCAACTGCCAAATCTATAAAGATAAAAGATGATTTTATTTTTTTAAACTGGGGAATCAAGTCCAGAGCCTTGACTACAGAAGCCCATATTCTGACTGAGCCACACCTGCTGTTTTGAGAGGGTGGCTTTGTCCTCCTGGGCAACAACACAGAAATCAACGAGGGGTCTTTTCTTATGGGAAAAATCTGAGTATAGATTTCATGCTACAGAAAAGAGATTACCAGCCCTTAAGAATTAACTTGGTGGTTTAGTGGTTAAGAGCACTGACTGGTCTTCCAAAAGACCTGGGCTCAATTCTCAGCACCCATAACTGTCTGTAACTACAATTCCAGGGGACCCAAAACCCATGGCAAAACACCAATGCACATTAAAAAAAAAAAAAAAAAAAAGAAAAAGAAAAAAGCCAACTTGGGCAGGGGCTGGAGAAATGGCTCAGCAGTTAAGAGCACTGGCTAATCTTCCAGAGGATCCAGGTTCCATTTCCAGCACCCACATGGCAGCTCACAACCATCCCGTTCTAGGGGATCTGATGTCCTCTTCTTGACTGTCAGGGCACCTGGCATATACATACACGCAGGCAAAACACCCATACACATAAAATAAAAATAACTTTTTTAATTGACCTGGACTGGCAGGGACATAGCTTGGTCTGTACAGTACTTACCTGGCATACAAGAGGCCTAAAAATTCCCAACACCGCAGTATGGTGGTCTAACCCTGTAATCCCAGCACACAGGAGTGGAGGCAGAATTAAAAATTCAATGTTAGCTGAGAGGTGGTGGTGAATGCCTTAAATCTCAGCACTTGTTGGCAGAGGTAGGTGGATTCCTGAGTTCGAGTCCAGCCTGGACTACAAAGCGAGTTCCAGAACAGTCAGTCTGTTACACAGAGAAATCCTGTCTCAAACAAAACAAAACAAAACAAACAAGTAAAAAACTTCAGTGTTAGGGCTGGAGAGATGACTCAGAGGTAAAGGGCACTCACTGTTCTTCTGGAGGTCCTGAATTCAATTCCCAGTAACCACATGGTGGCTCACAACCATCTATCTTGAGATCTGGTGCCCTGTTCTGTATACTGTATACATAATAAATAAATCTTTAAAAAAAATTCAGTGTTACCCTTAGCTACTTAGTGAGTTCGAGTTCAGTGTAAAACAATGTAAAATAAATGAAAGCCTGTCTCAAGGAAGGAAAAAATGAAGGGAGGTTGGGAGGAAGGAAGAAAGGAAATAAATCTGGGAAGAAATATAACTATTATTAGTATCCATAAGTAACTCAATAATAGGCTATGGCTTTACAACCCCCTTGGTGTGGTCCGAATGAGAATTACTCACCCCCCCCCCCACATGGGCTCACATATTTCAGGCTTGGTCCTTAGGGAGTGGCACTACTTGGGAAGGACTAGGAGGCGTGGCTTTACTGGAGGAGAGTGTTACTGGTGTGGCCTTGGAGGTTTCCAGGGCCCAAGGCAGGCCCAGAGGCTCCCTCTTCTTGTTGCCTATGAGTCTGGATATAGAACTCTCAGCTCCTCTCCAGCTGCAGGCTGCCATGCTCCCTGCCATGATGAAAATGGACTAAACCAGGGCTGGAGAGATGGCTCAGCGGTTAAGAGCATTGACTGCTCTTCCAGAGGACCGGGGTTCAGTACCCAGCACCCACATGGCAGCTCAAAACTGTCTATAGTTCCAGTTCTAGGCAAACACCAAGGCAAATAAATAAATAAAGGTTTTTTTTTTTTTTTTTAAAAAAAAAGAAAATGGACTAAACCTTTAAAACTGTAAGCTGCTCCGCTGCTCCAATTAAATGTTTTCTTTTATAAGAGTTGCCTTAGTCATAGTGTCTCTTCACAGCAATAGAAAGACATTCCTCTAAACTTTCCAGATAGCAACACAGCATTCAATGGAGGGATCTTTATTTGTCTGTGTTGTAAATGGGTGCAGGTATGTATGCACCTGCATAAACGTGTGCAGGCCAGGGAACAACCTCAGATGTCATTCCTAAAGAACCAGATCCCCCTCCCCATTTTTTGTTCTGTTCTTTCGTTTGTAAAATTTTTGGGGGCTGGAGAGATGGCTCAGCGGTTAAGAGCACCCTCTGCTCTTCCAGGGGACCCGGGTTCGATTCCCAGCACCCACATGGCAGCTAACAACTGTCTGTAGTTCCAGTTCCAGGCAAACACCAAGGCAAATAAATAAATAAAGTTTAAAAAAAAAAAAAAATTTTTGCTTGTTTGTTTTGTTTTTTTGAATCAGTGTGTCTATGTGTAACAGCCCTGGCTGTCCTGGAACTCGCTGTAGACCAGGCTGGCCTTGAACTACCTCTGCCTCTTGAGCATTGGGATTAAAGGTGTGCATTACCACTGCTCAGCACTAACACTAGATATTAATAAGTGGCAGAGCTGGGCCTTGAATCGAATCTTACCACTCTAAGGGACTATTTCTTTATTATGTATACAGTGTTCTGCCTGAAGGCCAGCAGAGGGCACCAGATCTCATCACAGATGGTTGTGAGCCACCATGTGGGTGCTGGGAATTGAACTCAGGATCCCTGGAAAAACAGCAAGTACTCTTAACCTCTGAGCCAACTCTCCAGCCCTGGGACTATTTCTTTTTACTCACCTTTGTTAGGTAAAAAGCCAGGGCAAGAGCAGACACCATGGAGTCTAAGTCACAGGCTTCGTTTCCCAGCACAACATGTAGAGGCCTGGACTCCTGGAGGGAGGGAGAAGCTCATGAACCATCTGTGTATTTCTGCCCTCACAGTGGGGCATCACGGATCTTCTCACCTAAGATGCCGGCCCACGTGAGTTGGCTATGCTTTAAGCAGTTATATACATCCAGTGGCAGAAAGGTGTCTTTTCCTCTCCTCGTTCCCTGTGTGTTAACTCTCAGAACAGTAACAATGATCTGACTGCTTACCCTTCTTCAGGCCATCAGCCAACCTGAAATTTACTTGAAAGAAGTTCTCCACATTCCAACCCATTTGGTCCAGGGAACTGAACTTACAGGCTCACCCACGGAGCTACCCAGCCAGCCCACATCTATTATTTGTTTGCTAACCTAAAAGAATACATACATGACCCACAATAAAGGGCAGCTGCGGGAACTTCTCTGGATCTCACTCTGTAGCCTTGATTGGCATGGTTCAAACACTCATTTGTGTGTGTATGCAAATGTGTGCACGTCTGAGCAAACCACAGTGCCATGCAGAGATCAGAGGGCAGCCTGGGCTGTTGGCCCCTCCATCCTCCTCTTCACAGGTGGAGTCTCTTGTTCACAGTTGGTCTACGTTTCCAGGGATTCTCTTGGCCCTGCTGCCCACCCAGCTTTGCTATGGGTGCACTAAGAATACAGATGCATGCTGTACCATCTATCTGTACATGGGGTCTAGGGTTCTGAACTTCTGTACATGACATGTACATGTACTTTACTCACATGGTTGTCTACTGTTAAAAAAAAATGCCTTTAATCTTCAGCACTAAGGTGGCAAAGGTCAGCCTGGTAGAGGACAGCCAAGGCTGCAGGCAAACCTAAAGGGCATTTTTCTTAACTGGTGATTGAAGGGGAGGGTCCAGCCTGTTGTGGTCCTGGGTTCTATGAGAAAACAGACTGAGCAAGCTCTGAGGAGCAAGCCAGTGAGCAGCAGCCTCCATGGACTCTCTATCAGCTCCTGCCTCCAGGCTCCTGTCCTGTTAGAGATCCTGCCCCTACTTCCTTCACTGATGAACAGTGATGTAGAAGTGTAAGCCAAATAAACCTTTTTCTCTCCAAGCTGTTTTGGTCATCCTGTTTCATCACAGCCATAGTGACATTAAATAGGACAGCCGCCTCCTCAGACAGGAACTGCTGTGTTTTGTTTGTTTTGGGGGGTATTATTTTAAGGTGTGTTACTTTTGTTTATGTTGCATTTGTTTAACTCTGTGAAGCTGTGTTACTGGTCTAATAGAGAGGTGAACAGCCAATAGTGAGGCAGGACAGAGAGATGGGTGGGGCTGGCAGTCAGAGAATAGATAGGAGCAGAGGGGCTGCAGAGGCCAGCCACGCAGAGAGTGACAGTAAGATGACAGAAGTAAGAAAAGAAAGGCCCAGAGGTAAACAGGATAAGTTAAGAAAAGCTGTCTAGAAACAAGCCAAGCTAAGGCCAGGCATTCATAATTCATAATAAGCCTCTATGTGTAAATTGTTTGGGAGCTGGGTAATAGGCTCCTCCAAAAGAGCCAAAGACAAAAAGGTAAAAACCCACAACAATTTTGAGACAGATCTCATTAGGTAGCCCTAGCTGGCCTTGAACGCACAGATATCTACCTGCCTCTGTCCTCCTTCCTCCAGTGCTGGGAATAAAGGTATGTACCACTACGTACCACCACGTCTGACACATAAATTTGAAAAGTCCAACTGCTGAAAATGCAGAGGTAAAGAAAGCTGATAACATCAACCTGGTTCCCATTCATCTTCTGAGAACCTTCAAACACACTTAGATGAGTGTCTACAATAGCAGGCAAACACTTTTTTTTATTTATTTAAACATCTGAGAGTGCCATGCATTATTCTAATATCTTTGCACCTATTAACTGATCATTTAGTCTCTATAACAGACAAATGAGACATGCATATACCAAGCATTCTCAAGCTGGGTGTAATGGCACATACTTGTAATCTCAGCATTTGAGAAGTAGAGGCAAGAGAATAAGGAGTTCAAGTCCAGCCTCAGTTAACTATTAAGATCCAGACCAGCACAGGCTATTTGAGTTTCTGTGGTGATATATTGTATATTTAATAAAAATAGTCTTGAATATCAGAGGGCAGAGCCACCCACGGAGGCAAACCATGAAGGTCAAGGAGTGGTGACCCACGCCTTTAATCACTGCTGAGGCAGAGATCCTCTGGATCTCTGTGAGCTCAAGGCCAGAGCCAGCCTTCCCAGCCTTTGGGGGTAACAGACATGTACCCTCGGGCTGGAGAGAAGCAGAGCTCTGCTGGAAGCCCCTTAAGGTGGGGAAGCTCAGCTGTAACTGGAGAGGAGCAGGAAGGTGATAACCTGCAGGGAGGCCACTTCCCACTACACCCAGCTTCAGGTCCTGTTGCAGCTCCAGATGATGGTGAAGCTCAGTGGTGGATGCTGGGAGCCAAACCCAAGTGCTCTTTAAAAGGGAGCTTTCTCTCCAGCCCTCATAATACAGTTTCTAAATAGGCTGCTGCTTTTGTTTTGTGGTGATGGAGACTGAACCTAGGGGCTCATGTATACTTGGTGAGTTCTCTAGCATTGAGCTCTAGATTTCCACCCCACAGAGAGGCTTCTTCTTTCTTTCTTTTTTTTTTTTTAAACTTTATTTATTTATTTATTTGCCTTGGTGTTTGCCTGGAACTGGAACTACAGACAGTTGTTAGCTGCCATGTGGGTGCTGGGAATCGAACCCTGGTCCTCTGGAAGAGCAGACAGTGCTCTTAACCGCTGAGCCATCTCTCCAGCCCCGAGGCTTCTTCTTTCAATCCACTCTCTTCCCCATGTCTTATCTGTACACCAGAGATACAAAAAGTAGAGGGTTTTTTGGACCGGCCTTTGAGGCAAAGGACCCCTAAAGGATGTTTGCCCTTAAGATCTGCCCATGAACCTGCTGGGTGGTTGTGGCAAATGCCTTTGATTCCAGCATTTGGGAGGCAGAGGCAGACAGATCTCAGTAAGTTCAAAACCAGCCTGGTCTACAGAATGAGTTCCAGGACAGCCAGGACTATCACACAGAGAAACCCTGTCTCAAGAAAACAAGAGTAAAGGGGCTGGAGAGATGGCTCAGCGGTTAAGAGCACCGTCTGCTCTTCCAGAGGACCCGGGTTCGATTCCCAGCACCCACATGGCAGCTAACAACTGTCTGTAGTTCCAGTTCCAGGCAAAACACCAAGGCAAATAAATAAATAAAGTTTTTTTTAAAAAAAAAAAAAGAAAACAAGAGTATGGAACCCTTGGGCCAAAGAATTGGCTTCAGCAAGTGAAGGCTGCTGCTGCCAAGTGTCTAAACTCTCAGTCTCACACGGTAGAAGGAAAACCAATTCTGACTCCTGCAAATTGTCCTCTGACCTTAAGATGTGTGCACAACATATACACAAAAGAAA
The DNA here is from genome assembly GCA_004025045.1 of Sigmodon hispidus. Classification (NCBI taxonomy): domain Eukaryota; kingdom Metazoa; phylum Chordata; class Mammalia; order Rodentia; family Cricetidae; genus Sigmodon; species Sigmodon hispidus. The sequence continues at coordinate 9,733 of PVIH01027623.1, read as the reverse complement.
TTAATTGCTTTCTTTAAAAGTATGGCTCTCTTGTCAGGTGTGGTGCTTTGTATCTGTGATCCCGACACTAAGGAAGCTGAAGAGAACCACCAGCCTGGGTTTTTACACAGGATTGCAGACATGCCTAGACTGCAGAGCAAAACCCTGTTCCAGAAAAGCAAAGTATGAACTGAACTGATGTAGTGGTGCACGCCTGCAACCTTACTCCACTCAGGGGAGACAGGACCAGAAGTCTTCTCCTATTGTAAGTTTGAGGCCAGCCTGGTCTACATAATGAACCCTGACTCTAAGGAAAACAAAAACAAGAGCGTAGGGTGTTAGCTGTCTAAATGACAAGTATGCCAACTAGCCTGATCTGTGTGTCTGTGTGTACAATGTGGACTCAGCCATACCAAAAAGCACCACGGAAAGGCTAGTCTTTTTCTACTTTTTCTGAAAATAATTTTGGGAGATTTATTTTTATTTTTTGTGTTTAGGTGTTTTGCTTGCATGTGTACCACATGTGTGCATTGTCCAGAGACCAAGGAGGGAATAGAATCTCTCTATACTATAGTGTACTTATACATCAGTGTTACTCATGAAGTGAGTGCTGGAACTGAACCAGGGTTCTCTGGAAGAGCAGCTGGTACAATTAACCACTGAGTCATCACTATAGCCCCAGTTTTTTTGGTAATGTTTTGTTTTTTTACGATATCAAATCTCAGGGGTTGGAAAGATGGCTCAGAGGTTAAGAGCATTTACTGTTCTTCCAGAGGACCTGAGTTCAATTCCCAGCAACCACATGGTGGCTCACAAACATCTATAGTGAGATCTGGTGCCCTCTTCTGGCCTGCAGTCAATGCAGGTAAAATGCTGTGTACATTAATAAATAAATAAACTTAAAAAAAAAATATCAAATCTTGCTTCAAACTTAGACTCACCCTGCCCATATGTACTACCACACATGGCTACACTACACTCTCCCAGAGCAGTAAGATCCCAGCCACATGACCCAATATCTCCTTTGACCTCTGAGACTAGAGATGGCTCCTCTGTTTCCTAGACACCAAGGACTACCCAGATGGCTGTGGACCAGTGACAGGAAAACCCTAGAGATAAGTGGCTTAGATAATGATTGACAGAAGCAGGTAGGGATTATAAACCTGAAAGGCCACATGTCCCCGTGCTTCCCCCCCCCCCCCCAGGGAAAGGTAAGAGGACAGGGGAAAGACTGGGCAAGGAGTTCTAAGAAGGCATAAGAGAATCCAAAGCCTTGTAACAGCACAGCTGGACCATGGCCAGTCAGATCCCCAGCATGGAAGGAAGGGGAGGAAAATGGTTGCCAATGCAAGATCAAGCTCTGGTGCTCAGTCACAGCCAGGAGAGGACAGCAGGAATGCTCTGCTCTGCCTGTGGAAGATCCTGGACCTGCAGTGGTAGATGTGCATCTTTCTCTTCTTTTCCCATCCCCAACCCGCTGTTACCCAGACTACCTGGACCACAGTGTGTGTGTGTGTGTGTGTGTGTGTGTGTGTGTGTGTGTGTGTGTGTGTGTGAGTGTGCGCGCATGCTACCCTCTTCAATTAGAAAAAGTATACAGCTCTCACTTCCAACCCACCTCTCCACCAGCTGAGTACACAGGTCAAACAGTGTCTGTTTTCTAACTAGAGAAAAAGTTCAGGGAAAATACTGCTGAACTTAGCAGCATGAGAAACCTGAGCTGCCAACAGAAGAAACACAATCTGAGTGCCACAGGAAACAAACTTTTTTTTTTTAAAAGACAGCTATGTTGAACTCACAGAGATCTGCTTGCCTCTGCCTGGGATCAAAGGCATGTGCTACCAAACCTATGTACTTCCCCTGCATCCCTGGATGACCTAGGGATGGTAACTGAACTCCTGGTAATTCGGCAGCTTCTACCTCCCAATGCTGGGGTTACCATTGTGCCCAGTGTGCTGTCCTGAGACAGTCTCTCTGTGTAGCCCTGGCTGTCCTAGAATTCAATATGCTACTGACCAGGCTCGTCTTGAATTCACAGACATCTTTCAGCTGGTCCTAAAGGTATATGAGCCACCACAGCCAGCCAAAAAACTTTCTGAAAGAAGAAAGGGGCCAATTATGGCCTATTGGGTAAAGGTGTATGCTGTCCAGCCTGGAGACCCAAGTTCCGCCAGTGAGATCAACATGGTGAAGCATGACTTAAAAACTATCCTCTAACCTCCAAGTGTGCACTGTGGCGTGTGAATGTGTGTACACTCAATAAATCAAAGGAGAAAGGCTGGAGAGATGCTCAGTGGTTAAAAGCACTTGCTTCTGCAGAGAACCAGGTTTGGTTTCCAGCACCCACATAATGGCTCACAACTACTCATCCACAACATCTATTCCATGAGATCTGGTACCCTCTTTACCCTCTGGGGGCATCAGTCATCCACATAAAATAAAATAAATGAATCTAAATTTTTTTTGAAGAGAAGGGGAAGAAAAGACCCATCAGTTAAAATAACACATCCTAATGTGTCTTGTTTGTTTATGGCCTGGGTTGCAGGAGGAGGAGGGTTTAGGGCCAGGAAAACCACTTTTCAGCGGGGTGGTGATGGCACAGGCCTTTAATCCCAGCACTTGGGAGGAAGAGGCAGGTGGATCTGAGTTCAGGCCAGCCTGGTCTACAGAGCAAGTTCTAGGACAGCCAGGGATACACAGAGAAAGCCTGTCAAAAAAAAAAAAAAAAAAAGGAAGCAAAGGAAGGAAGCACTCCTCCTCTGAAGCTGATAACTACTCAAAATATTAACAAAGGGGTGGGGTGGGGCAGACAACACCCTCACCTCCCAACCCTCCTCAACCCCTCACCCTCAGATAAAGGACAAACAGCCACTCTGAATGGCAGCTGCAGGCCTGAGATGTAGCCCTATCCCAGAGAAAGAGTTCTTGGAAGTCAAAGATGAGTCACTAGGAACAGGCACCATTAAAGCCAAGGCAGAGCAAAACAAACACAGGCTCCTTCCTCTTTGGCCCTTACTCTCTTAGTTTGTTGTTGTTTTGTTTTCAAGACAAAGTCTCACTATGTAGCTTTTGTCCTAGAACTTTCTAGACCAGGCTGGCCTCAGACTCCCAGAGGCCCACCTGGATCTACCTCCTGAGTGCTGGACTAAAGTCTTGCTACACCTAGCTTCTTTCTGAGGTTTGTTTTTTGTTTTTGTTTTTTTTTCCCTAACACAGCCCAGGCTGGCCTGGAACTTGTTCTGTAATTCAGGCTAGCCCCTAACTTGGGATCTTTCCACTTCAACCTCAGCTACCAAGCCCAGCTATGTAGATTTCTTTAAAGTGGAACATCATTATGGTGGAGGCTTCAGGAAAGTTCTCTGGTGTCACATACTAAAAATATGGTATTGCCTGAGAACTGGCTGCTTATCAGCTGTCTCTGGCCTGTGCGTGAGTCAAGTACTCACAACTCCCACAGAGTCAATGGTGTGTCTGTCTGAATGTGCTCTTTACACAAGCAGATGTAAGGGTGACCTGGCAGAGACACCCGTCATCCCATTGATTACCAGGACTAATTCTGCTGATCCACCCTACTAGGCCAGTGTCCATCCCTCCTGCAGATGCACTGGCCCTTGAAGAAGACAACCCTCCCTCTCTATCAGGAGACTCTCAAGGGTGTAACACATAGCTACCTTCCTCTGCTTCACCCTCCAAACAAGCTCTTGTTTGTCTGACACAGGGTCTCTATGTAGCCTTTAATGTCCTGGAATGTGCTATGTAGACCAGGCTGGGATTAGAATCTCGTTATACAAGAAACATTAACAGGAGGCTGGAGATAGCTCAGCAGTTCCCAGCACCCACACAGAGTGGTTCACAACAGCTTGTAACTCCAGCTCCAAGGGATTTAATAATACCCTCTTCTGAACTCTAAGGGTGCATGTGGCAGATAGTCACAGATAAACACACACATACACATAAATTTCTTTTAAAAAGGAAACATTAACAGATTCTGGGGAAAGTGGATGAAAAGGAAAGAAAAAAGAATACCCTTATCTTTTCCATTTCATATCTGTTTATGCTTCAATGTTTTCCTTATGTAATACTTCTATAATTAAAAAGAATTAAAATTATTGGCATCCCGAGGCATATACTGCTACTGACTTATAAGCTACTATTCTTAAGAGTCTCAATCTTCCCTGCCCTAGTGAGGCTCATTCACCTCTGGGAGGAAGCACACAGGTTTCCAAAGGAGCTAGGTTTTGTTCCTTGGAGGAGGAATATAGAATAGGACTGGGATATTGTTGTCGGTTTTGCGCGTGAATAGAATCTCAGCACCTGGAATACCACACTAATACCACACTAGAGTTTATTAGCAGGGAAGCAGAGATGTGGGAGAAGAGAAAAGAGGAAGAATCTTGTGTGAGCACCTTCTTTAAGAGGGCGGTGGGCGTGGTAGCAGCTCTACTCCATCCCAGGAGATTGCCAGTCTTTGGAATGCTTACAAGCGTAATGCTGGAAAAGTCAAATCTATTGCCAAACTTCATAATAGTGTAGATAAGCTGTTATCTGGGGAAATAGGTAAAGGGGGTTATGGTTTGAAAGAAAATGCCCCCCAAAGGGAGTGGCACTATTAGGAGGTGTGTCACTGTGGGGGTGGGCTTTTATTTCTCCAATGCTCAGAGCTACTCCCAGTGTCATGGACCACTTCCTGTTGTCTGCAAGATGCAGGACTCTCAGCTACCTCTCCAGCATCATGTCTGCCTGCAAGACATTATGCCTCATCATATTGATCATGGATTGAACTTCTGAATTGTAAGCAAGCCACAACTGAATGTTTTTCTTTATAAGAGTTGCTGTGATCCTGGTATCTCTTCACAGCAATAGAACAGTAACTAAGACAAGGATAAATGCTGGAAAGATGTGGGCTTTGGAGTAAGGTTTCAGGTCCAAGAGCCTTTAACTAAATGGTGGGAAAGAGAACAGTAACTTACATGGTGCTGGAAACCCCCAACAGGATAGCACTTAGAATGACGTCATAAACACTCTAGTATTTGGAGACATAGCAGTTAAGAGTGCTTGCTGCTTTTCCAGAGTACAGAAATTGTGTTCCCAGGACCCAAGTGAGGCGGCTCACAACTGCCTGTAACTCCAGTTCCAGGGGATCCAACACCTTTTCTGGTTTCCATGGATACATGCATGCATGTGCATAGACATATACACTCACATACACACACACACATACATACAAATGAATAAGTAAATATTTAGGAACTGAAAGGGTAGCTCATCATTTAAATGTGTTCACTGCCCTTCCAAAGGACCAAGTTCCATTTCTAGCACTCACATTGGATTGCTCACAACCTTCTGTAATTTCAGCTCCAGGGGAATGTGGGACCTCTCATCTCCAAAGGCACCTACAGTCACATGTACACACACAAATAATTTTTTAAAAAAATCTTGCCAGGAAGTGGTTGCTCATGTCTTTAAACCCAGCACTGGGAGGCAGAGGCAGGTGGATCTCTGAGTTTGAGGTCAGCCTGGTCTACAGAGTGAGTTCCATGGGGACTGCACTTAAATGCTTACACACAAATAAAACAACAACAAAAAAAATATTTTAAAGGACCTGTCATTTAAAGGTCGTGCACACCTTTAATCCTAGAGCTCTGAGGCAAAGACAAGTGGATTTCTGAGTTTGAGACTGGTTAGGGCTACATAGTGAGACTGTGTCTCATATAAATAAAAACAGCCAAGCTGGGCATCACAGTGGACTCCTGTAATCCCAACACTTGGGAAGCAGAAGCAGGAGGACCAGGAGCTGGAGGTCAACCTTGGCTACACTGGGACTTCAAGGCCAGCCTGGGCTATATAAGATGATCCCCAAAACAAACACTAAAAAGGAAAACAAAATGCAGAGCTCAGGCCAAGTGTGAAGGCACACACCTCTTACCTAGTACTACGAGGATCCTCAACACACATGCAAGACAAAACAAAAACACTAAGCAGTGAGAATTGGTTCCAAATTGTCCTATGCATGAAAACAACGTCCCCTAAATATGGCGGGGTTTGATTTCTTCTTCTTATTCTAAGGGATTATGAGGAGAGGTGAGTGTCACCATGGAATCCAGGTTTGCTCAGACCTCAGTATGTAGCCCAGACTACACTTTAGCTAAGAATCCTTTTGCCTCAACCTACCAAGGGCTGAGATTACAAGCATTTGATCTGGTCAGATGTTTTCAAAAAGAAAATTTTAGTATAGCTGGTATCAAACTGAAACTCACCCCAAATTCAAATTAAAGTATTCATTTATCCCAGCAGCTGAGTCTACAGGAAACTAGGTGATTTTCAGGGTTTGTTAAGGCCACCTGAATCTACTGCTCAGAGGAATGTTAACTTTTGTTCTATTTTTGTGGTGGTTATTTTTTAAGGGTTTTTTTTTTTCTCCCCCAAAGCTGCCCTGGACTGGTAAACCTTCAGCCTTCTCCCGCTAGGTGTTGGAACTAGAGGCATTTGACTACCACACCCAGCTAAGTTATTCTGAAGGAAGACAGCTATCTGTTTAGGTTTCTACAGGGGCAGAGAAACTCACATTCCTCTAATGTGAATAAAGACCCAAAGCTACCGTGACCTGTCAGCGCGGCTGGGTGATTCCAGCTAGCGCAGGAAACACCAAAAATAAGCTACAAAGCATTCGGGGGCTGTGATGATGGTTTAGATTCCAAACACACTTTGTGTTTATCCCTTATCAGCGAGAGGGTATTTTTACGTATTTGTGTGTAAAGGAGACTAGAGGAAAATACCGGAGGCAAAGGAATGTAAGTTATGGGTCAATATATACGCCTGGTATTTAAAAACAGAGATTTGAAGTAAAACACTATGAACGCCTCTATCTAGAAAAAGGAGACAAACCGCCATTCGGGGCAATGAGGCGGTGCACCCAGGTAGCCTCCACATCCCCGGGCTAGCGGGAGAGAAACCGAGAGGGGCGGGGAGGGAGGGACCGACACACCTCGCTGGGCGGGCGAGGCTGGGGGCCGCCTCACTGGTCCAGCTAAGGACCCGACCCGCTTCTCCGGCTCTCCCGCCCATGGGCGACGGTTCTGGTCCCCAGCTCTCCCGCGTCCACGTCTGTGATCCCTCCCCAGATCCCACACCTTCGTCCTTCCCGGACCCCATGCTGCATTCCTTTCGTTACCTGCAAAGCGGCTCGACAATCCTGCAGGTAGTCCTCCATGGTGAAGCCAGAGGTGTGCTGTGGCCCCTCGGCGAGGAGAGGTAACCCGGCCGAAAGCACCTCGCCCCAGACTCACGGTCGAGAGCCCACAGTCAGAGGGCGGGACTCGAACCCGCCACACAAGGGTTCGGCCTCCGAACCCCAGAAGGAAGTACGTAATCCGGCACTCCGGCGTTACCCCGCCCCCAGCGGCGGAGGCCAAGTTCTGAACCCAGAGACTCATGGGAGGTCAAGGAGGAGCGTGTCGCAGTGCCTCCTGGGAAATGCAGTCCGGAAGCTCCTAAGCGTCTTCCAAGTGAGCTGTTTTGAGTGCTATGACACACAAACAGTAACTCGCCTTTATGGCTTCCGAACTCGCTCTTTCAGATAGGACAGGGTTAGTATCTTTCCATATGTTACACCGAGCGTCTGTTTGAGATTAATCTGTCTCTAGTACAAGGTCTTGCTATGTACTCCAAGCTGGTCTTTCTTCTCAGCTTCCTGAATGCTGGATTCACAAGCTTGGCTTGGTCGGCACTTTAAATTACAACATATCTCTATAGCTTATTAAAACAGCTTCCCATGCTCGCTGTTTTATTTTAATCCTCCCCTTTACCAAACTGACCTATTGTGATCAGTGATGTGTTTGTTCATGCTAGGAAAACATTAACAATTTTTTTTACCTGTCTTCTTAAAACCTACAGTTGTGCTAACTGTTCCTAACTTCATAACGCCGCCGTAGCCTCTTCGCTGACAGCCTGGACAAATACTTTTCTCATGCCGTCCTTGGACTTTTGCAACCTGACTTTGCTTCCTGGGTCACTGTTGCAGCTGTTCTCAGCTTTCAGAGTTGCTTGAAGCTGTGGCAGCCACGTCAATAGCGGAGCCTCAGAATGGAAGGCTAGGTTCCAACACCCCTCCTTAACTGCCATTTCCGCGCCCCAGCGCAGACTACGGGGAAAATGTACCTTCATCAGAACACCTTCCCTCGTTTTTTAATCTGTTCCCAGATTTTCCTGCTTCTCAGGGAGGTGAGAGGAGACGAGGGGGCGTCTTCTTCACCTTTAGATGTATTAACCAGGTACACAGCTCAATAAGTTTCATTTCTAGCCTTAAAAAAAATACTGGGAGGTAGGGAAGAATTCTTTTGGGAGTTCCCGAAAAAAAAGGGGAGCGGGGCTTTTCTTTCGGATTAAACGAGTAAATATGCAAGCAATGCTCTTTGGCCCTGCCTCGGTGGCTCCAGAGCCGAGGACTGCGGCGGCTGCGGGCCCGCCCGGCGGCTCCTCCCCGCTCTCCAGGCCGGTTGCTTTCCCGGTTCTCACCAGAGAGGCACACGCGCTCCGTCCCTTCCCGCGGCAGGCGGAGGGAAGAGAAAGGCTCTGTTGTTTTCCTCTCCCTTTCTGCCGCTCTCCGCGCTGCTGACCGCTCAGCCAGCCCTGATGTTAATCGTCTGCGGCTGAGCAGGCCCCCTCCATCCTCCAGGGAGCTCGTCCTCGGCTCATTGTCTTTGTCCCGGCGGAGGGAACGACAGAGGGAAAGAAGAAAAACCACAAACTTCCTTTGAAAAGCAGTTTGTAGGCAGGGCCTGGAGCGCACGCCGGAGACTCGGTCACTCGGGAATCCATAGAGGCTGGGAGGCCCCGGGAGCGCCCGGGCTGCCCGCTGCCCTCCCCCGGCGTCCCCGGTGCTGGACCCAGGCTGGACGCCGCGCGACTAAACCCGTGGCAAGCCGTGCGAGCCCCGGGGCTGACAGCTGGGGAGCCGCTGGCGCAGGCGGCGCCCCTCGACCACGTCCCTCCTCCCGCGTCGAACCGCCAGTGCGGGAACCGCAGACCGCTCTTAGAGGTAGAAACTTTGTTTTCAAACTAGCTCCCCTTTCCCGCTTCGGCTGGGGGGATGACACCTGATGGCCCGTCTGTGCTCTCTGCATCTGAGTCGCTTAAAGAATCCTTGCAAGGCACGGGGAGCCTTGAAGCGATGAGATCCCTTCATTTCCCACTGCAAACAAACCCTCGCCCTCTTCTTGGGTGCTAGAATTGCAGGGTTTGCCTTATTCTGGAGGAATCGTAAAGCATTCTTGCTGTGAAGGTTTGCATTCAGCGGAGGAGATTGAGTAAGACCAGAAAAGGACTGGGGCGGGGGCGGAGGGGAAGAAGGGTCCTCAGAGTGAGAGATGAGTGATGTGTTCCTGAAGCCAAGTACCTACCTGTGTAATATGCTTCTTCCACTGTGTAATAGTATCTGCTGCTAACTAGGGAGGGAGCAGGTACTTTAACTCCCTCACCTGCCCCCAAAGGTAGTTCCAGTTAGAAAGGAAGTATAGAATTTGGACTAGAAAGAAAAGGAGAGCCAAGGCTGAAACCCCCATTTGTCTGAATACCCTCCCCTTTCCTAGCTCTGGGCCTTGAAGGTGGAGCCCTCTGTTTCCTGCCCCTCCCTCCAGAGGATCTCCTTTCTTTGATCCGATAACTTTCCCAACCCCTACTTAATTATTGATCAATTCTAACCTTGGGCAGAAAATAAACCACACTTCTCTATAGGCTTTTTAAATCCTGGCCTTTG
>PVIH01027622.1:0-16624 GCA_004025045.1 Sigmodon hispidus | reverse complement strand
GTATGCCTCCTGTCACCTTTCTGGTCAGGGTCTGATTCTGTCTTTCAGAGACCCCTGCAGTTGTTGATTCGCTCAGTTCGAGGTCGTGGTGGGAGCCGTGCAAATTCCCTCAGCAGGAGCTGTGGATGTGGTCAGGGACAGAGTTTACCTGCCCCTGCTCCAGAGAGCGCTGGGATTCTGCAGCCAGCACTGGGTCCTGAGAGCTGAACCAGAAGCAATGGGAGCTCAACTCTCCCTCCCATGCTGGGATATAGGCGCTGAGGCCTCTTGCCCCCTCCTGACCTCTGGGCGGGGTCTGAATCTGCCCTTCAGAGACCCCTGTAGTTGGTTCGCTCAGTTCGAGGTCGTGGTGTGGCGGTGTTTCCCTCAGCAGGAGCTGTGGATGTGGTCAGGGACAGAGTTTACCTGCCCCTGCTCCAGAGAGCGCTGGGAATCTGCAGCCAGCACTGGGTCCCGGAAGTGGAACCAGAAGCAATGGGAGCTCAACTCTCCCTCCCAGGCTGGGATAAAGGCGCTGAGGATGTGTCTTTGTATAGATGAATTGAGTCCATTGTTTTTAGAGATATTAGTGACCACTGATTGTCATTTCCTGTCATTTTTGGTGGTAGCTTGTTGTATTTCTTTTCTTTGGATTATTCTTCTGTGGGATTATTGATTGTTTGTGGTTTCATGGATGTATCTGGGATCCTTAGGTTGGAATTTTCCCTCTCATGCTTTCTGAAGAGCCGGATTTGTGGATAAGTATTGTTTAAGTTTGATTTTGTGATGAAACTTCTTGTTTACTTCATCTATGGTGATTGATAGTTTTGCTGTTTATAGTAGTCTGTGTTGGCAGCCATGCTGTTTTAGTGTCTGCATAACTAGGTCCTGCCTAGGACCTTCAGATCGATAACTCCTGACTTTCACTGGAAACAATAAAGGAATTTCATTGTTTCCATTGAGAGTTAGGAATTATTCTGATGGGTCTGCCTTTATACTTAAGTTGTCCCTTTTACTTTGTAGCTCTTAAAATTTTTTTCTTTTTGTGTACGCTTTCTGTCTTTGTTATTATGTGGTGAGCTGTTTTTTTGGGGGGTCTAATCTATTTGTTGTCCTGTAGGCTTCTTGTATCTTTATAGGCATTTTCTTCTTCAGTTTTAGAAAGTTTTCTTCTATGATTTTATTGAATACATTATCTATGCATTTGAGCTGAAATTTTTCTCCTTCCTCTATTTCTATTACTCTCATTTTAGGTCTTTCCATGGTGCCCCAAATTTGCTGAATGTTTTCTGTTATGGCTTTTTTGGTTTTAGCGTTTTCTTGGTCTGATGTATCTATTTTTACTATTGAGTCTTCCATTCCAGAAATTCTCTCTTCCATCTTTTTGATTCTGTTGGTTATGCTTGTATCTGTATTTCCAGCTCTTTTCTTCAGATTTTCTATTTTCACATTTTCCTCACTTTGTGTTTTTTTTTATTGCTTTTATTTCAATTTTTAGTTCCTGGAATGTTTCTTTCATTTGTTGGTTGCCCTTTTCTTGTTTTGTTTTTTTTTTTTTGTTTTTGTTTTTTAAAGACTTAGTTTATCTCTTTCAATTTTTTGTATTTTCTTCTGTCTCTTAAGGTAATTTTTTATATGCTCTTTTAAGGCTTCTATAAGCTTCATAATGATATTTTTGTGGTTGTTTTATTCTTTTTCCTTTTCATTGGTTTTTCAGGTCTTGGTGTTGTAGAACCACCAGTTTCTTTTCATGTTCCCTTGTTTTTCTTGATATTGTCATGTGTATTCTTGCACTGGTGTCTGCCCATTGCTTCAGTTGTTCACACTTAATTAGCCCATATTCAGTAGTGTTTAGAGGGCTTTCATGTCTCCTGTCTGCTCTGAACATGGGGTACGCATGGTCTGTGACTTTGCTCTGACTTTCCAAAGGCATCAGTGTGTTTGTCTATGATGAAGCACTTTACTCTGGATGTGGGGCCAGGCCAAATGAGTTCCCTTCTGCTAGGAATTCCTGGAGAAGGACCCTCCCTTTTTTAGCCTAGGGCCAGTCTGCTAGCTGAGAGTCTGAGATCAGGACCCTGTGCATGACCCTGGTCCCAGGAGAAGAATTCTTCATGCAGGCAGCCCAGGAGCTGAGGTTCCCTCACCTCTGAGTTTGCTCTGGACAGGGTTCAGAGTCTGTCTGTCTGTGATGAGGCAGCTTGCCCTGGAGGTAGGGCCTGGCTGATCATCCAGTACTTTCAAGGACACACAATTCACCTCTTCCACAAAACTGAGGACATAAAACTCTTCACACAACTGCTCATGGTCCTTTCTCCCAGTTTAGAAATTTGAGTGATTACATTTGTGAGAAGAGATTGATTTTGCCCCTAATTATCATCCATCTGATCTCTTCAGAGCATTAAGAGATATCACTGTAACCTTTCTTCTGGGAAAAATTAAATACCACTTTCCAAGAGCATTAAGAATACAAAGCAGACACAGTGCTCAATGGGTCTCTGTATCACAAGGGCACGTAGACAGAATGGAGGTTGTGTTACCTCTGCTGTTGACAAACCCAAGGTAAGACACAGCAGGTATAGGCTTTAGGATGAGCATTATTCTCTGGAGGCAAAGGGATGCTTATCAGCCCTGTTGCTCAATGTGTTGCTTGGAGAAGAAGCATAAAGGGAAGTTGAAATGTGTGTTGGGATGCACTAAGAATGGATGGAATTGAGTAGTGCCTTGAACACAGATGCCACCACCAACAGCTCATTGGGTTCTTGGAAGTGCTTCTGCCTGTTAGGAAACTTGTCTCAGCGGAAAGTAGCACAGCAGAGACTGAGCACCTTGCTGGAGTTGAAGTTCTGTTCAAAAGGAGGACAGTAGAATCAGAAGAGAGATGGAGGTTTGCTCTGTGCTTCTCTGTGATGGGTACACTCCCTGGCAGGGGCTTCTGTTCACAGGTAAGTGTACCCACCTTGACTGGTGGAGGGAACTCAGAGAAGGCTGGAGTCTCCTGAAGAGGTCAGGTGCCTGAGAGGGAATCTGAGGATTCTGTTTGCAGCCATGGGGTAGAAGGGACAGTGGGGGACAGAGGCTGAGCTGTCTAAAGCTCCCAGTGGAAGGAGGGGTTGGGGGGAATAGAAAGCCTGAAACCCTCAGTATTCACAGCCAATTGTATTGGCTGTAATGTTCTAAGCTAGATGCTCCCAACCATGACAGTGTGACTCTCCAAATAGAAATCAAATGGGTGGGGCAGTGAGATGTGTCAGTGTGTGAAAACGTAACTGAATTTAATCCTCAGCTCCCACATGGTAAATGAAGGAAACAGACTCCTCCAGGCTCTTCTCTGCTCTCCACACAGGTCACTGGAATGTACCCACACGTGGGCACATGCAGACATCTGCCTTCAGAAATAAACACATACAATACATGAGTAGATCTAAAAAAAAATAAATCACACTTGAATATAATTATTATCAACTCCAAACCTAGGAATTATGTAGATAATTTCATGGGGATACTTCCTTTCTTCCTATCTTTTTTTATTTATTAATTTGTGCCTAAGTCTTTGCCAAGAACTTAGTTTTCCAAAATGGTCACACCAATCTTTGCCTTCACAATGTCCTGCTTCTTGTGTACCTGATACCAGTGTATCTGCAAGAAAAAAGTCATAAGTTGATTTGGAATTACAAAGGGAACAGAGAAAAAAATCAAACAGCAAGAACTCTCCAGGGGAGTTCAGAGAGGCATTGCTCCCCACACCAAGTGCTCAATGTGAGAAATGATATGGGAACACTGAGTTAAAAACCAGGAGACACCCAAGCAGAGGATTTCTAAAAGAGTTGATGGCCCAGCCAGATGCTCTGAGAGAATGTAAGACGGTGGACATGCCAGTACCCGGACACTTAAACTGAGGGATTATCACATCTACTAAACATTGATGATTTTTCTCTGTTTTCTTCTAGCCTCTCTTTTAACCTGCTGGCAACTTTCTACCGCTGCTCCCACCATTGAATCTGTCCCATTCCCAGTGGTTGAAGGGGAAAATGTCCTTCTCCTGGTTCACAATTTGCCAGAGAATCTTTCAGCCGTATCCTGGTCCAAACGTGTGAAAGATGTGAGCCTTGCACTGAGCAAAGATTTACGTGTGCCAGGGCCTCTACACAGGGGTAGAAGGACATTGTACCATAATGGATCTCTGCTGCTGAGAAGTGTCCTCAAGAAAGACGAAGGATTCTATACCCTACGAACCTTTAATATGCATGCAGAAATTATGACAACAACAACCATACTCCTTAATGTCCACAGTAAGTGGGTTTTTCTGAATTCGGGGTTCTGGATGAGGTTCATTCTTTAGGACACACACAGTAGAGTGGCCTGTGAATTTCTTTCCTTTGTACTTCATCCCCATGTTGGTGTTTAGACATTCAGTGCAGGATACATGTGGTGTAGAATAATGGTAATAGATCAGAATTTTTCATTTGTCTATACCTTGAGACAGGTAGATGCATAACTAGTAACTCACTGTAGGACATAAGCGTCTGTCTAGATTTTTGGTATATTCATGAGGAATGTGTTCTTGAGACAGACCTAGATGAAATCAAGTTGGGCCTGGTAAAGAAAAATTTAGGATCCTCAGAGAGATATGAGCCCCAAGATGATCTGGCTCCAGACCTGTCCCACCATCAACTCTGTGTGTCACTGAGAATCAATTTTAAAATGTTACATTTTAAATTCCTGATTGTAGAGAATAATATTTTTTAATAGTTTAAGTTCTACATTGTATAGACCCAGTTAGTACACTGTAATGGGAGATATGATCAGTCTAAATCCCCTGGACATCTTCTCCAAGGACTGAACAGAAATATCCTAGCTGGACAGGAGCTCAGGCCATAATTATGCATTCTGATGAGATTATGATACTTCACATGAATGTCAGAGTCATCGAAGAGTGGGAGATGCCTTTCCTTTGGGATTCAGCTCAGTGAATTCTCTCCTGCAGGGAAATGGCTACAGCTAAGCTGATCTGACAGCTCCCTAGACATGAACTGTAGTTTCTTTAGTGATGATCATGGACACACAATAAATTGGTGGAAAAGAATTTGCCTGAATCAAGACCTTATCTAGTAGCCTGGTTATACCCCTGTTTTTCAGACCTAGAAATTATGAACACAGCATTCTCAGACATACTTGTTTCCTAATGTGTCTGCTACACTACCAGGTCATCATGTTCCACTTCTCTACTTGTTCCCTTTGGGAAATAGATAATATAATTGGGAATAAATGAGGCAGAAGTTCAAGTTATCTTACAAAGACCATGGAGCATATGGGCAGACCCATCCCTCAGCTCAGCAAACAGAGGAAGTAGGATCATGGTCTTGAAATCTTACACGGGACAAAGGAGCTCACAGCATTTGTTCAGGAATCAGATTACCTCCTCCCACACACCCAAGATGTGATAGTCTTGACACTTCCTGGGCCTTTAATCTGGATCAGAACCTTGATTGAGGGCTCTATTGAGAATAGATTTTTTTCCCTTCCACATAATTTACTCAGTTTTACCCTTTGGAGCCTCAGAAATACCTCTGTCACCTTTATGCTAGAAACAAATTCCATGTTTGCCAAGCATTGAAAACATAGGGCAGACTGGGTTTCTGTGTCACACAGCTGTGCAGATTTTCCTTCTCTGTGCATAGAGAACAAGGCTAGACAGAACAGAGTACAGCCCCAGGGTCAGCTGTTAGTCTCTCGTGTCACAAGGATGGTCATTACCCTTGACTCTCATTGTGTGTTCAAGGGCAGAAACATAAGAGGAGAAGTGGAGAGGACACTGGGCAGCATTGAGAGCAGAGAGGGGCAGAGCAGTGTTTTGAACACAGGCCCACTCACAGCCCATGGGACCCTGGGAGGTGTTTCTTCCTGAGAAGACTCAGCTCAGATGGGGGAAGAACAGCAGTTTGCAGTCTGTGCTTGAGCAGATGTTCCACAGATTGAAGACAGATCAGTCTACAGAGACCAGACAGGCACTCTCTGTACCCCTCTGCAAAGGATGTGTCATCTTTCCTGGCCTTCTGCTCACAGGCGAGGAGACCATGAATTGACTGTGTATGAGAGGAGAGGACTGACCTACTGTCTAGAATTTCCTAAGAGGGACATGAACATGAAAAGAGGTTCAGTACTTGTACAGAAAAGACAGGGCTGTCCAAATGCTCAGCAATGTTATCAGTAAACAGTAAGAAAGAACATTAAAAGGTAAGGGTGGGAGAGACATTGTTATTATACAAAATGAAGAAGCATGGACACAATACACTGAAGACTTACATTCTCAGATGATGTCACAAATAAAAAAATTCAAGCTTGTGTGAATCAGTAACATGGGCCAATGGATATAGGTATTTCTTCTTTTTCTGACAGTCTGAGGCCAATGAACCAACTTGTCCTCTGACCTACATTCAAGTACAGTGTCCTGCACCCACTCACCCACCCGACCACACTGAGACTTGTCCTGATACAAACTCACACACAAATAAAATATCTGACCAAGTGTTAAAAAATCAAAGATAATTTAACAATTCAATACTGTATCCCCTATCTTATGAATTATTAAATAAATCCATGGACATATATAATTATGTGACATCATTTACGTATTTATTTTGTATTGGTATCCAAGTGTTTTTTACATTATTTTTTAAAAATGAGAAAAATAAAGGTTTTTTTTTTTTTTGTGAAATGATGCCTCAATCTTAGTGAGCTTGAAAAAATTCAAACTAGAAGGTCAAGTCAGGCACCAACTGGAACCCTGAGAGGAGCAGAACAGCCGTGATAACAAAGTCAGAGTGAAGATGCAAGGTCTGCAGGGGAAAAGGTCTGCAGGCATCACCTCAATACCCATCCACTGTGAATGTGAGCAGGGATCTAATAGCAGTAAGACAGGGCCATGCTGACAATGGAAGACAACACAGAGTGGAAATGACAAGTTCAAGGACACTTAAAACACGGGGAACATGTGCTTATCTCCACCATGTAAGACAGGAAGACACACACCTAGGCTGAGCAGTGGACACAGGTTTCCTGGACACAGGGCCTTATCTTAGTCAAATACAAAAGTTCTAATTTAGACAAATCTCTCTCTTCCCTTCTAGCTTACCTTTGGACTTGTGGGCGCCATGCTGCCTCTGGCCAGCCCACCATTGTGTTAGTGCCGCCCAGAGTTGTCGAAGGGGAAAGTGTTCTTCTACGTGTTCACAATCTACCAGAGAATATTTTATCATTTTTCTGGTTCAAATGGATAACCTTGTTTAGGAAACTTGAGATTGCTCACTATATAATAGAAAAGAAATCAACAATTTGGGGGCCTGCATACAGTGGCAGAGAGACACTGTACAGTGACGGATCTCTGTTGCTTCATGGTGTCACTCAGAAAGACCCCGCACTGTACACTCTACGAATTGTGAGAACAGATATGAAAAGTGAAGAGGCACATGTGAAACTCCAGGTGGACAGTAAGTGATTCTCTGTGATTGTTCAGTGCTGGGTGGGGTTTAGACACACAGACTCTATGCTTATCTTGTGCCTCCATGCCCTCTGAACTGTGTTCCCGTGAGGAGGTTTGAGCGTTTAGTTCAGGACATAATGGTAAATACAAATGGGCGTAGATCAGCTTCCATCTTCTGACACCATGAGCTTCAAGGAAGACCTTGACAGAATGTTACTCAGCTTAAGATGTCAGAGTCAGCCTAGTATCTTGGGGCTCTAAACCAGGGAGCCCTGAATCTTGTCATCACTCCAAGATTGGACTAAATTGACTCAGGAGATTATATTTCTTGTGTTCCACTCTCACATTCTCTCAGATTTGGTAAGGAACAGTGGATTTAGAACATGTCAGACTGATATATCTTTAGCTCAAAATCAAGATTGTGGTTAATTAAATACATGCGCTGGCACGGGTTCCATAGAGGAGTGCTGCCTATGGCTTTGCTCTTCATGCTTATTGACCAGATCTCTAATATCACCCAGGACTCCTAGCCCAAGGCTCAAGTTGCTTTCATTGTTCTGAATCCTTTTGCATTCACTTCCAATTGAATCTGGTGTTAGCATTCTTAACTGTGGTTTCGTCTTGTAAACTGAGTACAGCTTGTGTCAAGTTACATAAAACCATCCAGCCCAGTATCTAAGCCTTTTAAAGACTGGAGACTGCCTTGAAGATCATACTGCTCCCAATCCCCAAACAGACCCAGACATAGGGCAGCTGGACAAAGCAGCAAGTGAATTTATTATGTAAAATCAGGTTTTGAGTGTTATCTAAATGAAAATGAAAAGAAAAAGATTAAAGTTAAATTTCCAGGCCTATTGAGATGAGGGGATGCTTCATCTCAAATCCCAGTATCCATGAGTGTGTGCAGTGTCCTTGGAGAGCAATGAGAGAGGAGCCATGTAGACACCCAAGGGGACAGTTACATGCAGAGGAACTGTTGGAAAGCAGGAAATAATCTTTGTGTTCTTCATTAAGTGGGACACACACACACACACACACACACACACACACACACACACACACTCACCCTCAAGTCTGCAACTATAGGCTGAGCCATGTATCAGTGTTCAGGACAGAGCTCAACATCTTTTCACCAAGCAAAATGATTTCTATATAATGACATTTTTCTCTTTCCCTTCCAGCCTCTCTTTCTGTGTCTTGTAACCCTTTCAGTTCTTCCCAACTCAAGATCCAACCAGTTCGTCGGTATGTTGCTGAAGGAGAAGGTGTATTTCTTGATGTTCATAATCTTCCAGATGATCGGCAAGCATTTACCTGGTACAAATCTAATCATAGGACCCCATCACATAAAATTTTAGAATACACCAGAGACATGAATTCCATTTCCTGGGGGCCTGAATTCAGAAGAAATGGGGTGGTGTATGATAATGGATCCCTGATGCTCCATGATGTCACTGAGAAGGATACAGGAATATACACACTATCAGTTTTAAAGAAAGATTCCACAGTTGAAAAAGCATCCATGGAATTTGATGTAAAGAGTAAGTGACTCTCTCCTGATGCTAGTGGTGGTTTATCCTAGTTCATATACAAAACTGCAGGAAATGGGCTGTGCCTGCTCTTTCTCTCCACTGAATCGTGTCTTCCCACTGGGGTTTGGATCCCTACTGCAGCACACACATGGGGTAGACAAACTGTAATAGATAGGAAATCCTCACCTGTCTTTTCCTACAGAGAAAAGGACCTGTATTGGGTCAATCCAGACTCAGGATGTCAACTACAGCCTGAACACCTGGAGGTCTCATCCTGTACATGCCCTCTGAAAGACACTTGGGGAATCAATGAGGCAGTCTCAGATGATTAAATCATGGGGTACTCACAGAGACCGCCAGAAATCTCAGAATTCAAAACCTTGCCCCTGCCTGGACAGAACATGACACTGGGGAAATTTTTGTCACTGTTTGGATTTCCTGCCAGAGCTGACAGGGAAAAGGCTCTGACTGTCCAAGTCATGGGACTGACTATCCCATAGAGTGTAGAGTCAGCTGTGTTTTGCCACAGCAGCTGCAGTTAGGTGGGTTACCTGTGCATCTCCTTCTCCTTAGGCTCAGTGGTCACATGCCTGGGCCATTAGCTTGTTGTTCTGATTGGTTTATGAGATTTTACAGGAAGGTCAAAGCACCAAGCAAAGAAACAGAGAAGACAGCTATTCTAGATTTCTTCTTCACCTCAGGGGTCCATCTTAGGAAATTCTCTTTCTTAGTAAATAGTAACAGATGCTGCTGATGTGATCAGCTATTCCATCCCAAGATCAAACCATTGCTCATAATTAACCTTAACTCAAGGACATGTCAATGATAATGCAGTGCATGTCCTATTACAGGAAAACTGAGTCATAGAAAACAGTGCCTAAATGAGGGTAATATAACCCATGGTGTCAGATCCAAAGAATAAGATATGTCTATAGTCATAGCTCTGAAAGAATTCCCCCTGAAAGCTTACAAAGTATGATCTATAGAGGGTCTGGTTGAACTCTCTGGACTACTGTCAATTTTTACCCACTTCCTTCACAGAGTCTGTGACACAGCCCTTTGTGAGAATCACTAATACCACAGTTTCAAGGCATACATCTGTGATCTTTACCTGCATTTCACCTGACACTGATATCTCCATCCGCTGGATCCTAAATAACCAGAGTCTGCCTCACTTAGAGAGAATGACACTATCTCCAACAAGGTGTGGACTCAGAATAAGTCCTGTCACAAGTGAGGATGCTGGGGCGTATCAGTGTGAGGCTTCTGATGGATTCAGTTTGAAGACCAGTCTCCCAGTCTCTTGGCCATGATAAGTGAGTCATATCTCCTCTCATTCTGACATTCCTTTATCAATGGGGTACAAAATGGAGAAAAGTTATATGGTAAAAATCATCAGTGACTAGTCAGGTATAGCCAATATGGTCACTCACACCTATAATCTTGGAATACACATGTGTACAAGGGAAGGCCACGAGTGTTTTTCCTGTTAGTATGTATTTCTCTTCTTTTTTATTATCCTCATATATTACACCTGGACAACTTTTTCTCTTTATCCACTTCTCCCAAAACTCCATAAACCCCTTTAGCCACGATCTACTCCTCTTCTGTTTTCCTTAAAAAATACTGGCTTCCCAGAAATATCTAGAGAATGTGACATAGTAAGTTATATTAGACTGGCCACATTCCTTCACATTAGAGTTAAGAGAGGCCACCCAGTAGGAAGAAAAGGGTTCAAAAGGCAGGTAAATTATGTCCCCTACTTCCAATATAAGGAGTTTCACAAGAATACTCATCTACACTACCATAATATATATGAAGATACTCTACCTCAAACTTATACAGGGTCTGTAATTATCAATTCTGTGATTGTGTATGAGCCCTGCTTAATTGTTTCAGTGTTCCATGTTTTCATACTAGACCCCTTGCATTCTATAATCAATCCTTCCCCTATTGTGGGGGGTTCCCCTACACTGCAAAGTGTTTGGGTGTATATCTCTGCACCTCTTCCCATATTTGCTGAATGATGCCTCTCTGATGACTATTAGACTGGATTATGATCTACTAGAATAACATAATATTATTAATAATTATTTTATTGAAATGTTCTTCCAGTCATGTTTGTTTCTATCCTGAATTTCTGAGCTCCCGGCCATTCAGGTAGTGTCAAGTGTGGACTCTCTCTTGCCATGGCCTTTAATTTGTACCTGCCATTGGTTGACCAAACTGCAAGTTCTGTTCCACTATTTCCCTAGTGCAGTGTTGTACAAATTCTGATTTTAAAGATAGAGACACAGAGCCAAATATCAGGGTAAGGCTAAAATATCGGAGAGAGGAAACACCACAGTCAATTCTCACCCAGCTATCTTCCAACTTCCTCAGCCTCGCTCCTGGTGGCTTCTGCCTCTGCTGGTTTTCTATGGGGCCTTAAATACCCTTCTCGACAGCTGTATCCCATCCAGGTTAGAATTAAAGCAGGAACTACTCTATTTGGTAACCACCTTGAAACAGTGAAGTTCTGTCTCTGGAGTTATGGGATTAAGTACATAGGTCACCACTCCCAGGCTTTTCCTGGGATTAAAGGTGTGTGCCGTTGAATCCCAGTTGTTTGTCCTTGTACTCAAGGATCAAGAAATTCCTGAGCTATCTGCCTAGGTTTTGACTGTGTGTTAATCTCTTGAATATTTTAGGTTTCATTAAATATGTTACATATCACCACACCCCAGTGCATATTACAAGGACAGACTTTAGGCAGACTATTTTATTGTTGAATTGTTGACCCAGTACCACTGCTGGGAGTCTTTTGTGGTTATAGAAGATGACTAGTTCAAGATACATCTCCATCAGTACCAGGACCCTTTACTAGTCGCTCACTTTTGTAGATTCCAGGGAGTTTCCACTGTAGTAGTAAAATACAACTTCTAGTTGGTATTTAATGAAAACTCAGAGCCAGATATTGGGGAACAGTTGAAATATCAGAGAGAGGAAACAGACCACAATCAGTTCTCATCCAGCCAACTTCTCAGGGTAAAAGCTATCTTCGAAAGTCCTTATCCTGGCTTGTCATTTCTACAGAATACTTCAATGTCTGCCTTAAATATCTTTTTTTTTCCCAATTGTTTCACTTCTTCGTTCAATTCTGCATCATATTCCTAGAGTTAGGATTAAAGATGTGAGCTACTACTGTTTGGTTGTTAGACCTTGAACTAACAGAAACAGAGAAAGATCTCTGTCTCTTGAGTTATGGAATTAAAGGTGTAGGTCACAACTTGGTCTTTCCCAGGGTGAGCCTAAAGGCATGAGTTATGAGTTACCCACTCTCTGACCCTCCAAGCTTCATTGTGGATGATTCTGTTCTCTGATACTCCAGGCTGATTTTATTAAGTATAAAATATATTACCACATAGTAGGTTTCTACACAGCTGCCAAATGCCCTTCCATTCCAGTCATTACTCCATGTACTCTCTCCTACCATTCCATTTCCCTCACCTACTTCCTTCTCTTTTTATCCCCATTTGTTCCATCCATTCACAAAATCTTTTCTATGTCTTTTTCTCAAGGAGATGCATGGGGCTCACTTGACTCTTCCTTGTTACTAAGTTTTTCTATGCATATGACAAAACAAGACATTTAGTTGTTTGTGTACAATATTAGTTTATAGTAGCAGAGCCCAGATGGGTGTGTTTGTTCACCAGATCCAGATCCAGAAACTTCTGTAGAATGTTTAGAATTTTCCAAAACTAGGTTTATGTTATCTGCAATTTTATTTTATAGCCAATAACTGAGCACATTTTGTTCATTTGTGTTCTCTAATTGTTTTGTCTAGGACACTTAAAAGAATACTGAAGTCTCCACCACTGCATCCTTGTGTTGATCCTGGTCTTCAAGGGAAAGCTCTCAGTGTCCCCACTGAATACTATGTGCAGTGAATTTTCACCTGTGCCCTCAATACATGAGTCTCTCTTCTACTCCGAGTCTGTTTTTATCTTTAAAAATGTTTATCTCGACAGCACATTGTAAGGAATTGACTTTGCCCATTAGCCTTGCTTCGGTATCTCTGCTCTCTGGTAGTACTCTTCACCATCACTTTTAAACAGTGAAGACCCTGAGTAGGAAGCTTATTTTCTTCCCTTTGAACCAGGAAAAAAAAACAGAGTCCAAGAGCCAAGGAGACAGCATACCTCAGTGTTATCAATCAGCTAGTCCAGGCTTCCCTCACTGGGAGGCCATTTAAGACAGAAGCAGCCCATAGAACCATCCTTCCACATCATTAAAGCACATTGTATGCTTTCCCTAAACCTTGACTCCTGCTTGCTACCTGCCTTGAGCTCCCTTGGGCCCTGACTTCTGAATCACTGGCACTCAAAGAGACAAGCTCCATAAAGACCCAAGGTTTCTCTGCAGCTGTTGATGTGGATATTGCTGAAGCCATTGATGATTTCAGTCATGGGAAATTTTGTAAGATGAGAAAAATGTAAACCAGAAATAATGTCTTCAGAATAGTGTAGAATCTGTTAATCGGATGCAGAACCTGAAAGCATCCTGCCCACACTACCAAAGAATAACACAGATGGTGTGACGTGTGCTGTGAGTCAGAGATGAGGGCTGGATACTATCATTCCATTTTTTCACAGTAATCCCCACCCTTGATTTTGAGATATAAACCTGGAGTTGTGGTTTGTAGTTTAATAGGGACATTATCTTGCCTTCTTAAAGCATTACACTAAAACCATGTAGATTATAAATATCCTTAAGCAATGCAACCATTCTAATTTGTCCTACCAAAATAATAATAAAAAGCCCTGATCAGCAAAAAAAATGTTTATCTTAGGCAAATGTCAGTATTAATTCAGATTTATTAGTTATTCATGGAATCAGTTTTGTGTTTTTTCAGCAAACTTAAGTTTTTATTGTTTTTAATACACTATTTTATTATTTTTTCAAATGCATAATTTATTATTTTTATTTAAAAAGATTTTTTATATATTTCACAGATCCCCCTCCCATCCATCCTCACAGCCCTCCCTCAGAATCTCCCACCCTATCCCTCCATACATTCCCCAAGGTGAGGTAGGTCCAAGTTCCTTGCCCCAGTATCAAGGATGAGTTAGGTGTTCCTCTGTAGGAAATGGGCTCTGAGATGTCAGTTCTTGCTCCAGGAACATACTCTGATCCTATTGCAAGAGGCTCCACAGACTGCCTACGCCATTAAACAGTTGTCTACCTTTGGAGGGTTTAGTTCCTTTCCATGAAGGTTCCTCAGTGATTATTTCTGTTCAGAGAGCTCCCAGTAGCTGCACTCACCCATCTCTGTGGGTCTTCCTCTCATGATTCTGATTCCTTTGCAAATATACTCTCTCCTATCTTCTTTCTCTCTGTCTCTCTTTTTCACTCTCCTGCTGTACAGAGATCTCAACCTGGTGATTAGCTATGCATCTCTACTTCTGCCTCTATCCATTGCTGGGCAAATGGTCTATATTGACAGGGTGGTTATTCATTTGGTTATAGGGGAAGTCTTGTTTAGGTACCCTCTCACTCAACCATCTCCTTCAATCATGATTTGTTCCCACCCCCTTGCTTGCTTCTCCTTATAATCCCAATTTACTCAAGAGATCTTTTCTATTTTTCCCCAGGGAGATCCATGAAAGTATCTTTTAAGTTCTTCCTGTTGCCTAGCTGTTCAGGGGTTGTATATCATAGCCTTATTATTCTTTGCTTTATGTCTAAAATCTACTTATCATTGAGTACATACCATGTCTATCTTTCTAGGTCTGTGTAACCTTATTCAGGATCCATCTATCTGCCTACAAAGTTCAGGATGTCATTTTTTTTTTTTACTGTTGAATAATCCATTGTGTGGATGTACCTCAGTTTTTTAGTTCACTCTTCAATTGAGGGCATCTAGTACGTTTCCAGGTTTTGGCTATTACAATAATGCTGCTATAAACATAGATGAGCTAAAGCCCTTAGAGGAAGAATGTGCATTCCTTGGACATATGGCAATAATAGTATTTCTTGATCATTGAGGAGATGGTTTCCCAGTTTTCTGAGGAACTGCTATACTGATTTCCAAAGTGGCTGTATAAGTTTATACTCCCACCAGCAATGGAGGAGGGTTCCCCTTGTTTCAGATTCCCTCTATCATAGATTGTCATATGTGTCTTTGATCTTAGAAATTCTGACAGGTGTAAGATGATATCTTAGTGTTGTTTTAATTTGCATTTCTTTAATGGCTAAGGATGTTGAACAATTCCTTAAGACATTCCTTTCAGCCATTTGAAATTCTTCTGTTGAGAATTACCTTTTTAGCTGTGAACTGCATTTTTTAATTTGATTATTTGCTGTTTTTGACTTCTAGCTTCTTCAGTTCTCTGTATGTCTTAGAGATCAGTCCTCTGTCAGTTGTAGGGTTGGTGAAGAATTTTTCCCATTCTATATGCTGTCATTCTGTCTTATTGACCATGTTCTTTGCCTTACAGAAGCTTCTCAGTTTCAAGAGGTCCCATTTATTAATTGTTGCTCTTAATGTCTATGCTATTGGTGTTCTATTTAGGAAGTGGTCATCTGTGCCAATGTGTTCAAGGGCATTTACCACTTTCTTTTCTATCAAGTTCAGAGTAACTTGGTTTCTGTTGAGGTCTTTGATTCACTTGGACTTGTGTTTGCACATGGTGATAGATATTTATCTTTTTGCATTCTTCTACATACCCCAGTACAGTTATGCCAGCACCATTTGTTGAAGCTACTATCTTCTTTTCATTGTACATATTTGGCCTCTTTTCAAAAAATCAAATGTTGATAGGTAAGTGGATTAAGGTTGTCCTCACTGATTTTTATTCCATTGATCCATAAGTCTGTTTTTATGTCAGTACCAGGAGGTTTTTATTACTGAAGCTTTATAGTATAGCTTGATGTCAGGGAAGGTAATGACTCCTAAAGTTATTGAACAGGATTGTTTTGGTAATTCTGGGTTTCTTGTTATTCCATATGGAGTTGAGTATTCTTCTTTGAAGGTTTGTGAAAAATTGTGTTGGGATTTTGATGGAGATTGAATTGAATCTGTAGATTGCTTTTGGTAAGATTGCCACTTTTACTGTGTTGATTCTACCTATCCAGGAGCATGGGAGATCTTTCCATTTTCTGACATCTTCTTCAATTACTTTCTTCAGTGACTTAAAATTCTTGTCATATAGATCTATCACTCCTTTGGTTAGAGTTACCCCCCAAAATCTAATGATATTTGCAGCTATTTTTAAGGGTGATGTTTTCCTGATTTTATTTTCAGCCCTTTTATCATTTGTGTATAGGAAGGCTATTGATTTTTTTTTTAATTGGGCTTTTTATTTATTCTCACACTTTATGGCTAAATGGTCATTGAAATTAGTAAAATGTCTTTGATTCAGAATGTACAACTAAGTTTTATTTTTTATTTATTTTTTTTGAAAAGTTAACAATATTTATAAAGAAGATAAAAATCATAAACATGACTTATCAAGGGTGATAATGCAAATAAGTTTGCTACACATAAAAATACTAACCCTAACCCTAACCCTAGCCCTAACCCTAACCCTGTGTATCCTTATTCAATGTCCTTCCCCCTTCCTCCACATCAGGTCATTTTTCTTCACCA
>PVIH01027621.1:0-16606 GCA_004025045.1 Sigmodon hispidus | reverse complement strand
AAAAAAAAAAAAAAAAGAAGAAGGGACAAGCGTGGACTTTCTTTCACCCTCTTTTCCTGCAGCTGGAACACAGACTGGATCCCTGGAGACGCTGTATCCGTATATGACTATAGGCAGCAAACATGGACATGAAGACTGAAATGTTAAAGATGGTGGTAGTGGGTGTCACAGTGCATTGCTGAGCCCTGAGAGCAGCCTTGCTCTGGGTATCCATCCCTGCGACTTTAATGAAACAAACCCTAATGTTTAAGCCAATCTTGTACAGATTGTCTTAGCTTCAGCTGCAATAGCAAACTACTACAGACCAAGAGGCTTAAGCAACAGAATTTTATTCCTCTCCATGAAGGCTACATAAGCTGGCAGACTCCATTCCTGGTAAGATCTCCCTTCCTGACCTGAAGACAGCCTCCTTACAGTGAGTGAATGGCCTATCCTGAACACATTTACCTGTTAAAGAGGTCTCTTGTGTCCTCAAAGACACAGTTCAATAATGCAGATTCCACCTTCATGGCCTTGGTTCCTTCCAAAATGTTTCACCTTTAAATAGCCTCACACTGAGGCTAGAGTTCTGAGGGATGGACAGATATACATAAGCATAACACATACACAGCTACAAATCAGGAAGTCTGAGTTAGCTCATCAGTTAAGAGCACTTGTAGCTCTTGCAGAGAACCTGGGTTCAATTCCTAGCACCTGCATAGTGGGTCACAAGTGTTTGAAGCTCTAGTCCCAGGGAATCCAATGTTCTGACCTCTGAGGTCACCCTATCTGGTACACACACAAACATACATGTAAAACATGCACATAAAATTTAAAAAATATTTAAATATTTTAAAAAGCAATTTTTCTCATTTTTCTTTATCCATATTGTGTATGTACATGGTATGCTTATACCTGCCCTATATGCCATAACATAGAGAGCAGGCATGTGGGAAGGCTGTGCTTGTCAAGAATCAAAAGTTAGCATTTGACTTTGTTCAAATTTTAGAAAGATTTACCTTCCTAGCCTAAGACATCTTGAAGAAACACAAAGTAGTTCAATTTTTTAAGGAATCATAATTAAATCATAACTTAACTTTGACTCTTTGTTGAATGTAGGATGTAAACAATCAAAAACTAGTTTATATGTGGCTAACAATGTTAACGACATATCTCACATTTTTTAAAGTACACTCATACATCTGCAGACAATTTAAATGCCCTAACTTCAGTTTATTACCAAGGCTGCTTCCAGCAGCACTCTGATCTCACAGCCTCATCTGAGGAATGATAAAGAGGAGGCCATCGTGATACCTTCAGTCTACCCTACCAAGAGCAACTCGTCTCAAAAACAGATGTAAACTGTTACAGAGATGGAGTCAAGAGGAACACCGGAAAGAGCAACACAGCAGGACAGCACAGTACTGGATGATTTCGTGTTAATTAAGCAAGAAAGTGTCTGGGTGGCATTGGAAAAGAGCTACTCCCATGGTGAGGCATGCATAGCTCTATTTAAGATTCACAATCACAACTACAGGCCATAGTTATTTCTTGCACCAATATGTGTGTTTAGTTTTCTATTGCTTAAGGATATCTAGTAAATAAAGCAAAAAAGGTCCCTATAAGAGCATTTAAGACATTTCTCTGGACTCCTGCAACTGTTTCATTTATCACAGTTAAAAAAAAAAAAAAAAAAAAAGCCCTATAGTCCCCCATCACAACCACAAAATCACACAGAACTCACTGGGCTTTACATTCCATAGGAAGTTGGTACCTTAGTCTATAAGTTAATGTCTTCTGTTCTTCTGTTTGAGACCCAGTTGGAGTTTGAATCCAGGGGAAAGGTGGTGCTTACTCATTGAGAGATAATATGTAACATCAGGCTAAGAAACATCCAAGCAGAGGGAGAGACTGCTTACCACGGAGTCCTGCAAACCTTGTTTTCTTTCTAAAATGGGATTTAGCGCATATATATATGTATATATATATATATATATTTCTCTGTGTGGCCCTGGCTGGCCTGGAATTCACTCTGTAAACCAGGCTGGCCTCAGATTCATGTAGATCCACCTGCTTCTGCCTCCTGAGTACTGAGACTAAAGGCATGTTCCATGTGAAACATTTCTTACAACAATGTACTGGAAAAATGATTAGTAAAAATGTGTCACACAGGTATGCTGAATGCCTGTTTCCATTTGTAGTTGATGCTTGGGAAATAGAATAAACATCCCACATTTGGGACAACACCAGTGAGCCTTGAGGCATACAGAGTCTGGTGGGCTGAGTGACCACATCCTATAGCCTGCCTCTCCTCATACCTTCTCTGAGGATTCAAGGCAATTCAAGTCTCCTACAACTGTTTATTTCATGGACACAAGGGAAGCTTTGTTACAAATAAACAATATATCTTAGCCCATTTATTATTAAGAAATTTCAGATTCACAATTAAGAATTAAAACCAATCTATGTAGTACATTTTTCTATATGTATGTTTATTTCAATAAAAATATCATAAGAGAAATATGTGAAGTTAAAGCTGTAGATATTTGAGAAATTCATTTCTGTTAAAAATATCATCTTTTTCTATCCAAATCTTTTCTAATTAAGTCAAATTCACTGGGGTTCCTATAGCCCTAGCCCTGGTGTACAGTTTCGATGTGTTTTCTTCACCTGCACTGAGGATGACCACACTGGCAAGTGTTGAGGTTATGTTTTCTTATTTCATGCCTGGAAACTACATTGTACTGAACACTCCAGGGAAATAAAGCTATAATTTATTCCTGTACACATACCACCTGCAAAATGGAAAACACCATAGCCCCACAGGCCCATCCATGGCTCCTTCCTGGGTTTTGGCACAGTCAAGGACTTTGGAGACCAAGGCACCCTGATTTGTGGCATATAAATGTGTGATCTA
Organism: Sigmodon hispidus; assembly: GCA_004025045.1. Taxonomy (NCBI): domain Eukaryota; kingdom Metazoa; phylum Chordata; class Mammalia; order Rodentia; family Cricetidae; genus Sigmodon; species Sigmodon hispidus. The sequence continues at coordinate 13,710 of PVIH01027621.1, read as the reverse complement.
ATCATAGTAACCAAAGAAATTCATACCACATGTAAGGAGCAAAAGTGTTGTAAGGTATTCCAGTTACATTTCACATAAGGTATTATATTTGTGAGTCCCAAAGTATGGCTTCAGACATCAGTCATGTGCCCTGTTTTATTTTTACCCTTACATAGGTATTATATCTGTGCCTGAATATAAATATAAATGTTAGTTCATATGCAGGCAAGACAAGGGTTGCTATAATGGCATCAGAGATATGTGTTTAAGTAATTGTTAGCCAGTAGCTCTGGGGTCATATAAAAGTAGTCTAGTCATGGACTAGCCAATATTTCTCCAAGTATATTTCACTACCAGCCCAGATCAAGTGTGGTGAGATGTTTCTCTCCCACTCACCAGTTCCCAAATACCCAGCAGCTGCTTCCCAAATAATTTATTCAGAGGCTTAATATTATAGTAAATGACGGGCCAGTAGCTCAAGCTTATTACTATATTAAATTAACCTATAATTCTTATATATGTTCAGCCGCATGGCTTTATACCTTTTCTTAGTCCCGCATTCCCATTTTGCTTCCTCTGTGTCTGGTTGGGAAGTGTATCTCTGACTTTCCTCTTCCAAGAGTTCTCCTAGTCTGGTTGCTCGCCTATAGTTCCTGCCTGGCTACTGGTCAATCAATGTTTTTTTAAACTAATATGAATGAGAAATCTTTACAGTGTTCAAGAGCATTATCAAACAGCAATCAAGTAAACAAGAGCCTGTGCCATTGAAGGCATAACATCTTCACCAAGAACAAGCTTCCTAAATTATCTGTACTATGGTTTATGAGTAACAAGGTGTGATCATTTCTTCAATCATTCATTCACTAATTCAGAAGACATTCATTTAGTTTCTACAAATACTGAATAGTACAAAACAATTTGGTAATTATAGTCCCTGTGTTCAGGAAAACTCAAAAGGCCCACTTTTGCTGAACTATGTTAAGTAGTCTCAAAGTGTCCTTTGAGATCTTAATGGTTGTTGCAAAATGTTGAACAGCTCATTCTGCTGAGTAAAGGGAAAGCCATAAATAACCCAAAAACTAAAGAATATAGACAATGTGAGCAATTAGAGACCAGGTTTTCATCATCTCTAGGGCTTGGTAAGTAAAAGTCAAAGCATCCCCACTACCAATGCTAGCTATTTTCTGTGCAGAATAGGGAGGGGTCCGGCAAGAGGAAGAGCCATACATTGACATCGTTGACAGGAAGTGGATAGGGCTGTATATCAGAGCTACTGGTGAACAGAGAGATTGCTTGCTCGCCATAAAAAAAGATATGAGCTGAGACTTTCTTATAAAAATGGCATGTCTGAGGCTGCAGAGATAGCCCAGTCAGTAAAGTACATGCTGTACAAGAATGAAAGTCTGAGTCTGAATCCACAGAACACACAGAAGCTTGTGTTTGTGACTGAGGCCTTGGGTAAACAAGTGAATCCCTGGAGGTCTGTCCAGCTGGGACAGTGAGCCACAAGTTATACCATGTCATGTCTTGAAAATAAGGTGAAGAGAGATGGAAACATCTGATCTCAACTCTTCTGGCCTACACACAGAGAGAGAGAGAGAGAGAGAGAGAGAGAGAGAGAGAGAGAGAGAGAGAGAGAGAGAGAGAGAGGCCTTTAAAAGATTTGATTTTTAAGTTCTTCCTTCCTGCCCCTTCTTCTCCTTTTCCTTTCTTCCTCCTCTTCCTCCTCTTCCTCCTCTTTTTCCTCTTTGTAAGAGTAGGAGCTGGCTTGAGATCAGATCTCACTATGTAACCTAGGCTGACCTACTCAGAACGATTCTCCTGCCTCAGAATCTCAAGCGCAGGGACTGCAGGTGTGAGACACCACACACAGCTTAATTCCCACTTCATCAGCCTGTTCCTGAAGGGGCCTTGTTGGAGAACAGGCAGGGGTAAAACTTGCTGACGTATTTGAGACATTGTAACCATGCTTCTCAGAAAAGATGGCCAAGAACAGCTAACTCTGAATCCCTGGAGGTAAGGGGCTGGAAATTCGTCATGATGCAGAACCTGATAAATTTAGACAAGGCCAAATTGGAAGCTCAGCGGGACATGGTGTGGTGAGGAAGGGGAAAGAAGGAAGAGCTGAATAAGAGCTGTGGCCTCACGACTATTTTGAGGAATCATATGTGAGGCTCCCCAGCTGACAAGTCGCCCCCACAAACCATACACAACACAATAGCATACTGATTTGCATTCTCATTAATTATTTAAAAAAGGAGATTTGGTCTTTATGAAACAGAATCCAGAAGTAGAAAGAGACAAAAAGTGAGGGGTCAGGCTAAGCTCCCTCTCTCCATTCATCTGGGCTGGAGGGTGACAGTAGCATATCATACTACATTAAAAAAAAAAAAAAAAAAAAAAAAAAAGCTACATTCTAACTGGATTTGACCACACTCAAGTGATTACAAAATTATGCCATGTGACTATATCTGTGTGTGGTGTGGTGTGGTGGTATGGGGTATGTGTGTGTGTGTGTCTGTGTGCGTGTGTGTGGTGTGCATGCTGTGTGTGTGTCTTGTTATCTCTGACAGGATACTAACATTCCACTAAAGACAGATTGGAAAATGAATGCTAGGACAGATGCTACTTTGTATATTGTAAGATGCAGTTCCATGAAGTCGTAGATCAAAGAGATTACCTGTAATGTTAGTTGCTAGTATTTTATCATTATGCTGCTGTTGTAGCCAGTAAAAGTAACTTTGAAAGGATTATCATTCATAAAATAACAATAACTAATCTTTATTGTTGCTCTATGTCTTCTGGAGCTTTTTAAAAGCATTTTACAGGTATTACCACATTTAATCTTCCCAGGGGCCTTCCAAAGTGGGTATCATTTATCTCCCCAGATTACAGCTGAAAAGATAGCAGTCTGTGTCACTAGAGGAGACTCTTGAGCCCATGACTGTCAGAGTCCAGCTCTGCCCTGGGCCACTGGGATACGTTGTTCTGTGTTCACATTTTTCTCTACACTCATATGGGAAATTATCCAAACTGTGATTCTAATGTTACTCATGGCCACAGTGAATAATCAGTCATAGCCATGAGTCTTGTAGCAATTAAAATGATCCTGCCTTTTCTAGCCTGCATTTTCAGGTTAAATAACACTGTAACGGTCTGGATAGTGAGTGTGCTAATGATTTGAAATTGATATGAACTACAAGAAAAGGACCACAGGGACGGTGAGCAGCTGTGCACTGTAGAAATGCTAAGGTTGCTCTGGGTGGCATATTATACGAGTCTCTAGAGCGTATGTGAGGGGGCAGGGGTGGGTGCAGGAGAATATTTATCTCCAGTATACCCTGAGTAAGAGAAAATTGGTTGCAGATGGCTCACAGCTGTAAGGAATACCTTTGTTTCATTTGAAACTTGGTATAAATCTCTTCCTTAAACTACCTGCTCCAATGACTTTTAATTTAAAGGCTGTTGGGTAAGTCCCTGTATATGGCCCCCATATATCATCATAAAAGTGGTGGGGTGGCTTGGTCCAAGAAGCCCCTGGGAAAGTCCCTAGATTTATTGAAAGGAAGGGTTGCTTCAGGCAATTTGGGGAGCCTGAGAAAAAGGCTTTTATTGATTATCAACACTGGAAGAAGAAATCAATTTTTACAAGAAGAAGGTTTAAGGTAAACAGATCCCCTTTAGCTTACTTTTTTTCTAAAAAGTGCTATGTTAGAATTAGTGAATTTTATTTTGACAATGTTTTGGAAAATGGAAATGTTATTCTGTAAGTTGGGCTTAAACTAAAAAGACAGAGGTTTGGGAAGTCAACTGTTTCCTCTATAAAGTCAGAAGTGACTGGATCAAGGACCATAGTCCACTCGGAGAGAAGACTAAGCTGGTGATAATTGAAGAGGTATTTGGTTCCATGACCTTCAAATTAATGCACATCATCTTTGGAAAGAAACATTTTCTGTAACTGTGTGTTTGTTCTGGGCAACCTTTCACAAGTTCTACAAAGTAGCTTTATATTATTTAAAGATTTTTTTCTTAAATACTAAAAGTTATACCAACTTCATTATTACTGTTTTTCTTTTTCATTACTGATGACTCAAGTGTCATCTAACCCCAAGTCTTGGAAAGTTCAGTACTTTGCAGTCCTTCTCTAATTCCTTAAATGTCCTGAAGGACATTTGTGGGCAGACATGCTGCACTGACATGCTTTGCTCAGTGTTCACTTGCACTAGGTACAGGCTGTCAAGAAAGCCTGCTTTGACCTGTGGGTTTCAGGAGCTCTCAGAGGGCTTGCAAGACACAGTGGATGAAGAGGTAAGACCCAAGGGAAGATAGTTGTCTTACTTAGGGTTTCTATTGCTGTGAAGAGACACCATGACCACAGCAGCTCTAAAAAGCAAACAAACAAACAAAAAACCAACCACATTTAATTGTGTGGCTCATTTACAGTTTCAGAGGTTCAGTCCATTATGATCATAATGGGGAGCATGGCAGCATGCAGACAGACTTGGTGCTGGAGCTGAGGGTGCTACATATTGCAGGCATCAGGAAATTAAAGTCAACTCTCTGTCACACTGAGTGAAACTTGAGAAAAAAAGACCTCAAAGCCCACCCCCACAGTGACACTTCCTCCAACAAGTCTGTACCTCCTAATAGTGCCACTTCCTTTGGGGGCCATTTTCTTTCAAACCACCACATTACTTAAATGTGTGTAGGGCTTGGATGCCATTTAGAATTCAACTATTCATGTTTGTGTTTTGGCTTTTGATAGATAGGAGATATAGGACAAGATGGTAGGCATATGATCTCAAGGCCTGTCAGAGCCATGCTGGGGAGTTGGCAAAGCTGGACTTCAAAATGTTGAAGGATGAGACTTATGTTTTCATTCAGCCAGTCTTCAGAGCTGACAATTCTGCAAAGAATTTCTATTCTCCCCAAAGTCACTGTGTAGTCAGAGGATGCATTGGTGACAAGCCCATTGTGTGGATGTGACAGAGATGTCACTTTATAACTTCCAAGTAGCTTCACATGTATGACTTTACAGTGACAGTTTCATTTTATAATTGTACATGTATTCAAGATAAGAAAATCAAGCACGAAAATCAAAAAGGGAAAACCCAGATGATGTGAAATCTTTCTACATAAAAATGAATCATTTGTACAATCAGATAATTTTCAAAGATTCTTCTCATAGGTAAGTAAGACAAATGGGAAAAAAGACTTGAAATTGGGGAGGGAATAAGGATCAGAAAAACCACTAACAGTATCTGTGACAACTTTAGCATTGCTCTTGGGATATAACTAATTGAATTTCTTTGTTTATAACTTAAATCTTACCTCCAAGTTATCACAAACACTGTTCTTACCTCGCTCCCTACTGATGTGTCTTAGTTCCCTGGTTTAGACAAGGACATAGCACATTCTGTTGAACATGTTCCACATTTTCCTGGGTACCAGTTTTGTCCTTGCTCTCTGACCTCAGCTTGGCTTGGCAGCCCAGCCCACCCTGACCTTCAGAAGCACTCAGCCTGCTCTCCCGGCTGTGATAAACACCTGAGGTTGAAGGGGAAAGAAGAAGAGGTGAACATGATGGGGGAGGGGTGCTATATACATCTATAAAATTCTCAAATGATGAACTAAAATAAATAAATAAATAAACCCCAACAACACCTGAAGACCCACACCTTTCTGTTGGCACTTGACTTCTGTAGCTTTTTTCTTCTTTGGTTTGGGATGGGTGTCTGTATTGTTGTTTTGCTTTGCTTGACACCTGGGGTCTTCTACACACTCAGAGGACAATGAAGATGCTTAACCAATAGGTGTCAGTCAAGAACCCCCAGATCACACAGCTGGAATCTGCACTTTTCAGAAACCCAGTGACTAATTTGCCGCCAACTTGCCTTACAAGGTTGATGAGGGGCCTGGAGGATCAAGATTCTGAGACGTCAAAAGAAGACTCATCAATATAAATGTAGAGACACCTCACAGCAAGCTAGGAGCTTGGTGAGGCCCTATAGAAACTTGCCTGACAACTCTAACACATTTATGAATAGCTTTATAAAACTCCAATTAAAGGAGCTTTTATTGGATATAACTAATTGAATTTCTTTGTTTATAACTTAAATCTTATCTCCAAGTTATCACAAACACTGTTCTTACCTCGCTCGTTAAATGAACAACCATAAATTGCAGTCTTTATAAGGGAGCTCACACGTTTTTGCTCTTGGACTAAAAAAGAATTAAGATGAAAACATTGAAAAGATAAAGCCGGGGTTCAGGATGCAGATTGCCTATGAGAAGAAAAAAATAGTTACAACATCCCTCTAGGGAAAATATAGTAAATGAGAAGAAACAAATGTCACGTGAGAAGGTCTTTGTTAATTGAATACCATAAACCTGTTGAAAAATCCTGTTTATGTGAAAGATAGCAAAACCTTGAGAGAATGTGATCCACAATTGAGACCATATGCATTTCTGTTATTTGGGCTTTAGGAGGCTGAAATGTGTACACATTACCAACATAATCTCCGGAGGTGTTTTGCTCTGTTAGGTAGCAAAGCTGCTCTGTGTCCTCTCTGGATGAAGTTTTATTTTGTCTTTAAACTTGAACAAAGAAAAGCCCAGATTGACTTTCTATCTTTGAGTCCATGTATGCTCACAGGTATATTTATTCACACACAGGTTTAGTCAGTCTCTCAGAACATGTAATGGATACTCCAGGAATATTGGACATGCTCTGAAGCAGGGACTGTGCTCCCACCCAGGAGACAAATCTCAAGAAAACTTTCTTGTGCCTTATTCTGACTCTGCCACAAAGGTACTCCATCTGCATTGCCCATACCTGCCTGTAGGATGCTCCTAGAGCAAATTGTATCTTAGGATGAGGAGTTCCAGGTAACAGGACCTTGGCTTCAGTGTCTAAATGGCCTGACAGAGTGCCATGGCTTTGTGATCTACCAGAAGTCATTGGTATGATTAGTTATGTCTTTAGTAAAGTGTGAATGTAATTTCTACCCCATAGATTTGATGGCACAAGAAACGTCATAAAGATAACAGTTCCTGCACCACCTTGAAATTTTTATCTACACAGAGGAACAAAGAATTAAAGCCAACACATTGTGCGTTGCGACATTAGTTCCATGTCCCACTCTGGACAGAAAGTCCCTGATTTAAGAAAATAGGTTCATAATCTTGGCTAAGATCTCAAAAACATCAGGTAATTGAGGCTAGTTAATGACATGTGCAATAAAGAGTGCTGGTCATGAGGCAGGGGTGTGGCTCTGTTGGGAGACAGCTTTCCTAACATGCAAAAAACCTGGGTTCAGCTGGAAGTACCAGATGTGGTACTACATGCCTGTGATCCCAGCACTTGTGAAATGGAGATAGGAGACCAGAAGTTCAAGGTCATTTTTAGTTGTAGAAAAAAAGTAGAGGCCAGACTGCTAGGGTACAGCAGATCTTATCTCAAAAAGAAAAAACAAAACACTACAATATAGATAGTTAAATAGGGTATGCACATGAAAGAGCTCAGGGTTACTAAAGATGAAAGGCACAGAGGAGAGCCACCACCACCACGCAGTTCCTGCTGTTTCACTCACCCTGACTTGCACCCATGTTCTAATTCACTAATCTTACAGAGAATTCCACGTATTCATGAAATAGTTGGATTTTTTTTTTTTTTTTTTTTTTTTTTTTTTTTTTTTTTTGCTAACTAGAACCATGTTCTGTAGTGGGATTATGCTGGTAATGTAAATATTTGTCCTGCCTATGGGTTTAATAAAAGCAGATTGGCCAAAGGCAAACAGGACATGTGGGTGGGGCTACCAGGCTAAGAAAACTCAGGAACATCTCAGAGCAGACACAGACGCCAGACACAGAGCAGGCAGAGCCACCAGAGAGAGCCACCACAGACACAACGAGGAGACGGCAGCAGACACAGAGGAAAGAAGCTGAAATGCTGTTCTGAGAAAAGGTACCGAGCCACAAGGCTAAACAAGATGAGTTGAGTTCAGATGAAGCAGTTAGCAAGTTATATGCCTGGGCCCTAGGTCAATCAGCATAAAAATTACATATTCCCGTGTGTCATTATTTGAGGCAAAGTAGACAGAGAGTAAGACAAAACCTTTGGTCCAGGCCCAGAAAGTCCAGGCCAGAACCATTTACAACAATGTCCTACTGTCCTAGAGATCATTCTAAACAGGTAAGAAGAAACCCTTGGTATCATTTAATGAACTGCAAGGCTGTCACTGGACATTTTTGAAAGAATATTCCTAAGAAATTCTAAGGAGCAAAATTATCATTTTCATGGGTACCAGAGGGGCCTTTCAGTCAAAGCAACTGATGAAGTTATTTCTTTCAGTTGATAAAAATAAATAAGAAAATAAAAGCAAACTTATAATAGATGTTAAGTTTAGAACTTAAGCCCACTTTATTCTCCAAATTCATAGTTAATTTATTCTAACAGTGTGTATATAATATAGTAGTTAGAACTGGGACATCTTACCACATCTTTTATCCTAAAATGGAGTTTATATCAATAGCTCTATTGATTCTCAAGGTTTCAGATTCAGACTGATATCACTGGCTCCTCTGGGTCCTATGCTTTCAGATAAAGGATCCAATGATCTTCCAATAACCAAGCAAGAGAGTCCCACTGGGCTGTATAGTTTGTCAATTTACACAAGCTATAGTCATCTGAGAGGAGGGAACCTCAGTTGAGAAAATACCTCCATCAGATCTGTCTGTAGACAAGCTTATAGGGCATTTCCTTAAGCAGTGACTGGTGGAAGAGGGTCTATCCCATTGCAAGTGGTGCCATCCAGGAACTGGGGTCCTAGGTCCTATAAGAAAGCAGGATGGAGTCATAGGGAACAAGCCAAGAAGCAGCATCTTCCATCAGCTCCTGCCTCCAGGTTTCTACCCTGTTTGGATTCCTGTCCTGACTTCCTCCATTTATGGACTACGATTTTCAAGTATAAACTAAATAAACCCTTTCTTCCCTAACTTGCTTTTGGTCATGGTGTTTCATCACACCAATATTAACCTCATAGCAAATGTCACTTGAGGGAGTATAAGAAAAGATATCCAAGTCTTTGCCCTCAAAGTTATTGTAAGTTAGTGGGAGGAATAATACAGGAGCAAAAATACACTATGTCTAGAACGTTATGAAATTGTACTGTGAGAGAAGTGCCAAGGTCTACAGGAGAAGATGGCAGAAAGCCATGACATTTGATTGAGGGTCCAAGGAAATTTAAGACAGCACTTGAGATAGACTGGACCAGTGGTTCTCAACCTGTGGGTCATGACTCCTCTAGGGGTCAAATATCAGATCCCCTGCATTTTAGATATTTACATGAATATTTATAACAGAAGCAAAATTACAGTTATGAAGTATCAATTCAAGTAATGTTGTTGTTGAGGGTCACCACAACATGAGGAACTGTACTAAAGGGTCACAGCATTAGGAAGGTTGGGGATCACTGGCCAGGAGGAAAGAGCAAGAGAAGTGAGCCAAGCTTGGATGTTGTCCTCTTCCCTGAAATGCCTTAGTCCACCCCCTAACCATCTAACCAGCTTCCAGTTCTAGGCTTGCCTAGTGTGTCTCGTCCTCTTCCACTCCATTAGCTGTCAGTCATCTGCCCAGCACAACTGACAGTGTTGACTCTGTGCCTCCCATATCACTGTCTATATTCCAGTGATCATTTATTCATGAATGTTTTACTGGACAACACTTCATTATTTAGTATTAGTCAGGAGAAGACATCTTGCTCTTGGCCCCTTATCTTTTTCTTTGCATCCTGTCTATCATGTGGACACACTTCTACACCACCACTTCCAGGCCGTAATGGACTGTGAACCTTCTGAAACCATGAGCTAAATAAGTAATTCCAGACCTTCCATTGCTTTTCCTGGGTATTTGATCACAGGGACACAAAGTAACTAATCTGCAGCCCTCATCTGTGCAGTGAGAATCTTGATTTGCTACAATGACAAGGATATTTCAGAGAAGATAGGCTCTCTGGGGCCTCCAAAAGATACTTAAGGGCTCTGAGAAGTTATTTATCTTATGGTACACTAATATTTCAAGATGTTTTGCAACTAGACAAACCATACCATTGCATACCCAGAAATATCAATATTGCCAGCTGGAATTGGAGAACTGGAGCAATTGGTACCGAGAAACATTCAGTTTCATATGTGCTGAAACTTGAAAAGAATTCCTGACTGTGCTCCACACCAAGACATGGCCAGGAAAGTCGTTCTAGCTGCCTCCAAGAGAATGAGTTCTTGGTGTCAAAAATGACTAAGATGGATTCTACACATTGCATTCTTTCTGTATTCCCCAGCACATTAGCAGATTGTCAATTATAAAGAAAACCCTTGACAAGTTGCCTTGCTTCTACTGAACACCTTCCCCTGGGGGATCTCTGTCATAAGAGCATTTAGTTTTTGTGTGGCACTCATATTCTTAGCAACAATTTGAGGAACACCATGGAAATTACCCTCCACACGTAGACATGCCAGGTTTGTGAGTCAGACCATAGCTCATCATTGATACAGGCAAAGGCCAGATGTGCCTGTAGCAGCAGTATCCAGAAGGGTTATATAGTGCTAGACTTCAAGGGTGCAAGAGAAGCCCTCAAACAATTTCTATAAGTTAAAAAAAAAAAAAAAAAAACTTGTTTTGTTGCACTGGGGTTGAGTCCAGGGTCTTATGAATGGCAGGCAAGAATCCTACTATTGAAGTACACTGTCCTTATAACTTATCATCTCTGCTGATGCTGTATAGAAGTAGTCATAAATGTCCGATGAATAAATGGATGTGGCTCTGTTTCAATACAATGCTATTTACAAAAACAGGCAAGTGACATGATCGTTCTTATGGGTTGTAGTTTGCCAAACCTCAAACTAAGCAAATAAATCAGTAAATAAATAAAAATAAAAACAAAAAAATAACAAATCATCTCATATCTTGCAGAAACAAAAACAACCAAGATAAAACTAGATCCCAGAAATAATTTAACCTGAATTTGTAAATCAGCAGAAATAAGTAAATGGGACACTATCACTATCCAAATCTATTTAAAAATAAATGGAACTGGGGCAGAGAAGAAAAAAAATCCCAACAGCAATGGAAAAGTTGTAGTCGGAGTAAAGGAGGAGGGAATTTCGGGACTTTCCACTGAGTGCCGAGACAGTTAAAATTAGCCTTGCTTCAGCTACTGCCTGGAGACATCTGGGGACTAAAAGTCTAATGACAATTGTTTGGCTGAGAATCAAGTAGCTGTCACTTTGGTGATCCTACAGCTCGCTACTATTTTTATTTGATAAGCAGAACCTTCTACTTGGGCCCAGATTTGAGGCAAGATCATCAATGATTCATGGTTTGGGGATCAGAGGCCCCCATCTCCACATTGGCTTGTGTTTGGGATTCCTTGGCTCGAGTATTGTAGATGTTTTCAATTAGGTGAAAAGTGAAACCTCAAGAGAGTATGGCTTTAACCCAAATAAAACCTCCCCTTGGATATAATTTCTCTCTCTCCCTCTGAATGTGAATGTAAGTGTGTATGTGTGTGTAAATGGTCAAGACAGCTGCATTACACAGGTGGCATCCTAAGCCGTAAATAATACAGATTTTATAGATGGCTTGAGACACATGGTCTCAAAACAATTAATTTTACCACTGCACATTTGACCTAAGAGCACTTTTTATCACAGCAGGAATTCCTTATCAAATTCTCAGGTGCAGGTGCCCCATAAACACTTTGGAGTCATGGCTGAGGTGGCTTGGTGACTTGAGAAAGAGTATGAAGTGGTTTGGAAGAAAGAGAAATATAAAAGACTGACCCTCACTCAAAAAGGCAAGCCCAAATGCTCAGCCTTTCCCTTTTGAGGTGTTAGCATATCAGGCATCTATACCAGGTGCCGGGAGACCCAAGGAATGCAGGAGTCAGCAATCCAGAGGAGGTGTTGTTTTGTAATGATAAAGCATGCATATTCATAGAATATGATTCACAAGAATTTTACTGAATTTAGAAAGCATGGGTTAAAAAAGGCCAAATTGAGGACGAAAGAGTCACCCTGCTTACAAATCAGGGCTTTGGAATGTCATCCAGAAATAACTAATAAAAAAATATTTCAGAAGAAAAACACACATGAAGAAAAGCATGTATTCAAATGTGCTTTAAATTTACATGCACATATACATTTACTAGGCATCATCTTCCTCTGGTGCTAGAGATATTCAGTTTTATTCTCATAAATTATTTAGCTACTGTAAATTCCTTGTCCAACTGCCTCCATTTGATTAAACTAAGATTTGTCCTACAGATTTACACCATCTCCAAATTAGAGATTCTTCCAGGATTTGTACTTCAGTTACCAAATTTCAGTTTGGTTGGTTGGTGTTGGTTGATTGACATTCATTCCCACCCCCCACGCCCGCACTTAACATCTTCTCAGCCATCATGCCTTTGTTTAATATCAACAAGGAGTGAGGGAACTATTACAATTATTTTGAAAACCTTCAGAATCCTGACACAGCCTCAAGTTCAACACAGATTTTTGCAGACTAGTAGCCTGGAATGACAGTTGGATACACAAATTATCATAGCTACGGTAAGCATGAATTCAAAGAGCATCCATTGGCTTCCATTTCCCAGGCTTTCCTGAGATGCAGCTTGCACTCTCTAGGACAGAGCAGGGGCACTGGGAAAAGAAGAATGCATTAAAGAAAAACTTGATTACTCCCAGTGTGAGTTTTATGTGGAATCATACGCTTACAGACTTAAGAACCCTGTACTGTGTGTGGATCATTGCATTTTGCTTCTCAGCATCTCCTACTTAAACTCATGTTTTATTGCATCTCTTATCCCCACTCACTGTCAAAATAAAATTGCTCTGCTGTCCTCCTAGGCAGAAGATTCTGATGCTTGGTGACCAGGACCTAATCTCCTAGAAGCTGTGGTTGACAAGGGGCACACAAAACACAAACACATAGCCAATTAAAAAACCAACAAAATCCCCAAAGCATTCTGTGATCCAGGTCTCTTTCCAGGAAAAATACACTAACTTGTGTAAGCCTGAAATGTCTGCTTCAAGTATTATTTCACTATTTTCCTCTAATGTCTGAAAGGTTGAACACCTAGTGAGTCTCAAGTGACTCCCACTCTCTCAGAGGGAAAACTGTAATATAGCTCCTGTTAAGAAAAATAGTGCTAGTAAGACAATAATGATGGGATATTTGTTCTTTAGATTTTAACTGTAGTTGGACATTTGTCTTTTCTCTACAGAGATGTGTGTGTGTGTGTATTCACAGAATCATTGATATGAGAATGTTTTAATTTATTTAATCAAAAGCCAAAAATACTTGTCTTGGGAAGAGAGGCCACTGAACACCCTGAAACATAGATTTTATAGCTGAATCCTATAGGTGTTACTTGGAGAAAAGAAAAAAAAATCGGCACTCTGGAGCAGGGGCAGCTGAACTCTGCACCTGGCCACACCCGCAGCTCCTGCTGCTCAGGGAATCTACTAGGAGCCCTACTGCGACCCTGAACTGAGTGAACTGGGCAAACTAACTGCAGGGGTCTCTGAGGGGCGGTTTCGAACCCTGACCAGAGAGGTGACAGGAGACACACAAACCAAAGTGCCACAACTGATCAGGACCCATCTAATCGTGAATCACTGAACCCATGGGCAAACGTCAGTGCAAGAAATTACATAATAATACAAAAG
>PVIH01027620.1:0-16629 GCA_004025045.1 Sigmodon hispidus | reverse complement strand
GATGATCATCAAAAAGGAATTTTTGGTGTTGCTTCCTTCTGTTTCCTCTTCATTGCTCAGTTCAGGTCTTGTATTTGTAAGATCGCCACTCTCTTCTGGAGTTACCATGTTGTCCTTTGTATTATTATGTAATTTCTTGTACTGACGTTTGCCCATGGCTTCAGTGGTTCACGATTAGATGGGTCCTGGTCAGTTGTGGCACTTGGGTTTGTGTGTCTCCTGTCACCTTTCTGGTCAGGGTTTGATTCTGTCTTTCAGAGACCCCTGCAGTTGTTGGTTCGCTCAGTTCGAGGTCACAGTGGGGAGCCCTACAGATTCCCTCAGCAGGAGCTGTGGGTGTGACCAGGGGCACAGTTCAGCTGCCCCTGCTCCAGAGTGCGCTGGGACTCCGCAGAGAGCACCCGGTCTCGGAAGCGGAACCGGAAGCAATGGGAGCTCAACTCTCCCTCCCAGGCCAGGATACAGTCGCTGAGGCCTGCCGATCCCTCCTCACCTCTGGTCAGGGTCCGAATCTGCCCCTCAGAGACCCCTGCAGTTGGTTGGCTCAGTTCGCTCAGTTCGAGGTCGTAGTGGGGAGCCCTGCAGATTCCCTCAGCAGGAGCTGTGTGTGTGGCCAGGGGCACAAAAACTGGCAATCTTACCAAAAGCAATCAACAGATACAATGCAATCCCCATCAGAATCTCAACACAATTCTTCACTGACCTCAAAATAACAACACTCAATTTCCTATGCAGAAACCAAAACAAAGACAAAAACAGAATTGTCAAAATAATCCTGTTCAATAATAAAACTTCAGAAGGTACCACCATCCCTGATTTCAAGCTCTTCTTTAGAGCTCCAGTAATAAAAACAGCTTGGTACTGTCAGAGACATAGACTTGTGGGTCAATGGAATAAGTTTGAAGACCCTGACATTAATCCACACATCTATGAGCAACTGATTTTTTGACAAAGAGGCCAAAAATACACAATGGGAATAAGATTTAAAAAAGATAGTATCTTCAAAAAATGGTACTGGAATAACTGGATGGTGGTATGTAGAAGAATGCAAATAGAGCTATATCTATCACCTTGGATAAAACTCAAGTCCAAGTGGATCAAAGGATCAAACACATCAACATAAACCTAATTATATTGAATCTGATAGAAAAAAAAAACAATGGGAAATAGCCTTCAACACATTTAGCACAAGAAACAACTTCCTAAATATAAGGCCAGTAGCACAGACACTAAGGACAAAAGGTAATAAATAGGACCTCCTGAAACTGAGAAGTTTCTGTAAGGAAAAGAACACAGTCAAGAAGACAAAACAACAGCTTACAGAATGGGAAAAGATCTTCACCAAACCTACATTGGACAGAGGACTGATATCTAAAATATATAGAAAGCTCAAGAAACTAGAGGTCAAAAAAACAAAACAAACCAACAAAACCAAAGAACCCAACAGGAAAATGGGGTTCAGAGCTAAATAGGTAATTCTCAACAGAAGAACTTCAAATGGCTGAAAGACACTTAAAGAACTGCTTGAAATTCTTAGCCATCAGAGAAATGCAAATGAAATTAATTCTGAAATACCATCTTACATCTATCAGAATTGCTAAGATCAAAAACACAGATGACAACCTATGCTGGAAGGAATGTGGAGCAAAGGGCAATACTTCCTAATTGCTGGTAGGAGTGTACAGCCACTTTGGAAGTCAGTATAGCAGTTCTTTAGAAAACTGGAAATCAATCTACCCAATGATTCAGCAATACCATTATTGAGTATATACCAAAGGGATGCACATTCTTACCCCAAGGGCATTAGCTCAACTATGTTTATAGCAGCATTATTCATAATAGCCAGAACCTGGAAATAACTTAGATGTTCCTCAACTGAAGAATGAATTAAAAAATTGTGGTACATTTACACAATGGAGTACTACTCAGGAGAAAAAATATCCTGAAATGTGCAGGCAATTGGATAGATCTGGAGAGTATCATCCTATGTAAGGTAAAACAGACCTGGAAAGATAGACATGGTATGTACTCACTCATAAGTGGATTTTAGACCTACAGCAAAGGATAACCAGGCTATAATTCACCCCCCCCCCACCCAGCAGCTAGGTGACAGGAGGACATTAAGAGAGACACCCATAGATCACCTTGGAAAAAGGAAATAGAGAAGATCTCCTGAGAAAATTGTGATTCTAGGCAAAAGAGGAGCAAGGGGAGATGAGAAGAGAACATGAGAGAATAAGGTGGTTGAGTAGGGGAAGCAACAAAGAGGGAGACCAAAGAAGTAGATATCCTGATAGAGGGAGCCATTGTGGAATTAGAGAGAAACCTGGTGCTAGGAATACCCAAGAACCCACAAGATGAGCCCAGATGGCACTTCAAGTAATAGTGGAGAGGGAGCCTAAACTGCCATTTGCCAGTTATTATATAAATGACCACCCTAATTGCCATTCTAGAACTTCATCCAGCAGCTTATGAAGGCAGATGCAGAGATCCATAGCTGAACACCAGGATGAGCAACTGGTCCAGCTGAAGAGAGGGAGGAGAGATTACAAGAGCGAAGGGATCGTGAGCACAATGAGGAGGCCCAGGGAATAGGTTGTCCAATGATGCTGGAGTTAACAGACTAAAGTGACAGCTGATGAACCTTTATGGAAAGGATATAGAACCACAGAACGTAGATGACAGTCAAAATATATGGGCAGTTTGTGGAGCCTCTTGCACTTGGGCCAAAGTCTATCCAGGGTATATGAACTGACTTCTTGGCCCTATGCCTTGCAAGGACTCACCTTGCTCATTCTTGATACTTGGGTGGGGGGGGGAGACTTGGTCCTATCTCAACTGGATATGCCAGATCATTTTGACTCACCTTAGGATTCCTTGCTCTTTCTGGGGAGTGAACAAGGGTGTGTGTGTAGAGCGGGGAGGAGAAGCTAGGAGAAGACTGGTGGAATGGGCAGGAGAGGGAGAAGTGGTAGGTATGGCAAAAAAATTAATTAAAAAAGAAATATGTACTCAAGCCTTTAGAACTAGTGTCCCACTGAATGATTTTAAACAACAGTGTGGTATGATCAAACTAACTAGTCTAACAGTTGTTCAATCAACATGTGTTGGGTTCCTGTTTAGCACTGAAATTATAAAGCATAGCAAGTCCATGGCAGAAGCTACTATACATTCTCATAATCTGCTATGAAATTTTCTAGCTGACTCTTTACTTTTAATACAGCTTTATCTATTGGTCATGACATTGAAGCTCACCTCACTTCAGAAATGGTCTTGAGTAAATGTGTTTAGCCTATCTGAACCTGGAAACTTTGATGATGCTCCAAGATAAACTAAATTGAGTCTTGCAGATGTTTTATTAGAGTACAAAAATAGACATTCAGAAAAATTTTGGCATGGTATAAACATGGCAGTGCTTGTTAGAATAAATATGTTTAAAATAAAAATTAAGATACAATTTTTGGCTTTTGCCTTTAACAGTACCTAGACATAGTTGGTGATATTTTGTGATAACAATAAAATGATTAAAAATATGCTTAAAAGGTTGATTTAAGTTATGAAATGACTAAAATTAGAATATTTAATGAGAAGAGAAATGAAACTGTCAGGGTGTAGCAGGTTTTCTTTCTAGCTAAGGAGGAAATACATGCAAAGAAGGGTATTCCGTTGGGGTAAGGAATTTCTGTTGGACCTCACATGTTGTGACTACTATGAGTTATCTGACTGAACATGTACAGAAAGCTGTAGGGGAACACAACTGAACTGAAACAATGTGTTAGCTGCTATTTTCATTGCTGTGACAAAAGCAACTTAACAGACTTACTATGGCTCATGGTCTCAGGGTGTGGTCTATCACTGAGAAGTCATAGGAACAGGAGCTTGTGACAGCTGATGCTATTGTATCGGCTCAGGACAAAATAAGACATGAATGGTCAGTTTGTTTTCACCTTTCTATTAGTCCAGTTCCCTACTCTTTAGAAAAATGCTGTTGACCTTTAGGGTAAGTTTTTTTCTCCTCAGTTAAATGTCTCAAAATGCACTCATAGAAGAAAGTGGTTTTAAATGCAGCCAGGTTGACAATGATGATTAGCATCACAGAAAGGAAATGGGGAATACTGTGGAAAGATTGCACACTTAGGATGTTCTTGATTTTTTTCCTCTGACCTCTAAAAATAGCATATAGGGAATTTAAGAGCAACTAAATAAAACAGAGCTAGACAACAGGATGGAAGATTCTTAATGACTAGAAACTGTGAGGTTTCTCTGAAAGGTAGATCCAATCATAGAAACATATCACAGACATCTTAAGTTCAGACAAAAAATGAGTCTGATTTTGAAGACTAATTATGGAACCTGCAAATGTGGAGATTTAAAAGGCTAGAGGACATGAGATTAATTATAGCATCAGCACAGATACACCCAAATGGGTGTACTACTTATTTTACTTTGGCTTCTTCATTGCTGTGATAAAACACTCACCAAAATCATTTTTTTGATGAAAATTGTTATTTCATCTTATGTTTTATAGTCCATCCTCAGGAGAAGCCAAGGCAGGAGCTTCAGACTAAGACTTGGAGGCAGGAAGTGAAACAAAGACCATGGAGGAACTCGGCCTGTTGTCCTGCCTTCTTTGACTTGCTTAACTACCTTCCTTACATAGCCCAGAACCACTTTCCAAGGGGAGATACTACCCGCAGTGAACTGGGCCCTCATTATTGATTAGCAACCAGAAAAGGCTTTCATAGACCAACAGGATAACCGTGATTCTTCAGCTTGGGTTCTTTCTTCCTAGGTGTAAAATGTTGCCTGAAGCTACCTTTGACCCCACTCCTCCTTCAAAACATTTAATCAAGAAATATGTGCAGAACATATATACATTTAACATAACTTTAAAAAAAAAGATGAAGAAAAATAAGAAGTGAGAGTATCTAGTGAAAGTAGGTTTAGTGTAATTTAAAAGTGCACCACACAATTTTATATGCCTCCTCGATAAAAGTATGTTCTTATTTTCTGCAAATATTTGATCAAAGATAGAAATGAAGTTATGCATTAATATAACCAACAGCTTCCAAAGAGCTAAAAACAAATTATTTGCTTCTGATATGACTCACATAAGCCCAGCCTTGAAATTTGTACAGTTCAGGAAATCTACATGATTAAAGGAATCTATAAATAACAATAGGTGTGTTCAGTTCAGGAAATGCAGTTATATTTTCTAATTCTATATCCATAACAACTTACCCTTGTTTCTATCCAAATCCTTGCTGTTTGTTGATTATTCATTGGTGCAAAATAAAAGTTAATTTCTACTTATTAACAACTTGCAAGATTATTTTATTTTATTAATTTAAATAAGGTCTTCAGATAGTGTATGCTGATCACACTTTTCCTTCCCTTGTCTTCTCCCAAATTGTCCCTACATCACCATCCAAATAATTCCAAATACTCTTTCTCTCTTTCTTTAGAAAACAAATAGGCCAATAACAGACCAACCATAGTAAATCAAAGCAAACAGAAAAAATAAAACACACACACACACACATACAACACACCATTAAAAATACAAATTCAGGGACCATAATAGATAAACAAAATGCAAGAAAAATAAGAAAACGTTATTAGACAAAATATCTCTTCAAATACCTTTTAGTTCATCTTGTGTTGATCATTTGCTACTGGGCATAGGGCTTCCCCTGAGTGTTCCTTTTAATCAATGAATGTAACTGAATCACTGAGACAGAGATCCTTTAATGTTACAATAAGTTCTGGTGCCTAATGATCAAACTAGTTTTGCTATCATCCTCAGCCTCCTCAGAGAACGTTGCAGAGGTCTAACACAACATTTCCTGGGAGCCTAATAGTCTCTCACTTCATGTTCTTTGGCAAATCTTGGTCATCGGGTGCTGTCTACCGTGTTCTGAAAAGAAACTGAGTTTGGAAGGAAGATCAAGCATCATTCCAAATAGATCTAACTTTTGAGTCAGTTCACATGAATAGGTTAAATGTATGTTTTAGGATAAATTTTATTTACATGCTTAACAAGAGTTACATGTGCACTGAAGTACAAAAATGCTGTAGTTGACAATCTGTATTTTCCAGGCATGACTCCTTTAAATATTCCAAATATCCTAAGTGAGACTTTTAAATACCATCCCTTTCCTTTTTTAGCATTTGTTATAAAATCTTCTCTCTGGATCTTAGAATACCTAAGGATGCATATTTGATGGGCAGAAAGAGGCAAAAGTATTAGGATTATTTAAATTTAACCAATAATTAAATTGTAGAACAAATGTGGGTAGGGGCTGTAAATATACAATTGTGCCTTATGATTATTTTTATTAGTTACATTAGTGTTATTTTTCACCAGTGAGTCTATTTCCTTGTTTTGAATTGAAGCACTTCAAAAAGAAAAAAATTTACCTTATCAGAGTATAGAATATAAGTCTGATTTGGCTTCCAGTATTGCCATTTTCTGTGCAACCTTATACAAGGTATTTAATTTCTACGTCTCAGGGTTTGTGTGGAGAGCTGCACTGTACCACATCCTAAAGGTCGCGCTGGTTTCTGCATTCCACCTTCCTGATGGGATGGTGAGTGCTCTCGGGAGTAAACAACTCCTTATTGGCTGTAGGCGAGGATGGTGGCTTGCTTCCGCGCCTCAGGACCTATGGGCGATGTCCATGTGGCTTGCCAGGATTGGAGGCCCAGAGGGTATTTAGCCAAAAGCGGAGTGAGAGTGAGAGTGAGTGAGTGAAAAACAAGAAGATATTTGAAAGGCCTGAATAAACTGCAAAGAGAAGGATCCGGTGTTGCGTTTTTCTTGCTGGCGAGGTCGTACGAGACAGGTTTGTTTGTTTTTTGGTTTTTTTATTTTTTTTTGATAGAAATGGAGATAGTTTTTACGTTTCTTTTTTGAAACTATGTTTCAGTGTGTGTGTGTGTGTGTGTGTGTGTGTGTGTGTGTATACACATAAGTGCAGGTGTAGAATAGAGGTATCAAATCTCCTAAAGCTGTAGTTAAAAGCAGTTGTAAACCACCCAAAATGGGTACCCAAAATGAAACTCAGATCTCTGGAAGAGAAGTAAAGGCTTTTAAAGTCTAAGCCACCACTTAGACTTTCTATTTACTCTAAGTACCTCATACTTTCTATTTACTCTGAAAATTTTATGCACATATACAATATATCTTGATCGTGTTCTCCATTATTCCCTCTTTCCAATTCTCTCCCAGTCACCTCAACACACCTCTCTCCTAACTTCATGTTCTCTGTATATTTTTATAACCCACTGAATTCAACTAGTGCTGCCCACCAGCCTGTAGCTGATGGGGTTATCTATGGGGCATGGGCAACCCCAAGTGGCCACTTTCCAAAAAAATTGACTTTCATTCCCTCAACAGCCATCAATTTTCAATAGCTCTCAATTAGTGGTGGGTTCTCTGGAACCCTTTACCTTGCCATTCTCAGAAATTTTTAACGGAATTGATCATGTATAGGTAACCATAGCTGTAGTAAGTTCATGTATATAAAAGTCATGTCCTGTCCAAGGGATAGCATTTCACACAACTCTTTCCATTCTCTGTTCTGCCCCTCTTGCATGATATTTTCTGAGCCTGATGGTCTGGCAATGCCTAAGCACTCACAAGTCACTTATTCTCAGCAATTTGAAAAGCTATGAGTCTCTGAATTAACCAAATTCTCTGCAATGAGAAGCTTCTGTGAATTGTTGTTCATCCTCAAAAACATGATCCTTATAATGGGCTTATTATGGCCTCCACAGTGTGACCATCACTTAACAGAGACTAGATAGCACATTGCCATACCTTAACTGTACAGAACTTGCTATACTAGATGAGAGGCAATCAGTGTGAACAAAAAAGTGCAAAAGTGAATGGAAATTATCACCAATCCAATGATATTTTAAAAGGTGTTAAATATTTAATCATGTTAACTAATTCTCTATTCTTGGGGATTTGCCTAAAGGTTTATTTTTGCTTATTGGTAAAGCAATAGTAAACAGATATAGCTCACATAAAAGCTTGCTTAAAAAAATCCCAGACCATTCTCACATTAATTGTCTCTGTTTGTATAATTTCATTTCCATTTGTATATCATCCTTCAGCAATCCCCTTCATATCTTATGGCACATAGAGATAATGATTAGGGTGTTTATTCAGATCTCCATGGTGACAATCCATTTTCTGGTCTCCACAGTGACACATATATGTAAACACTTATAACCTCTCAAATTCATTTTGTTAATTAAAATGACAACTGACTTGATTTATCAGCCTAACCAATGAATAATAGAACAGATATACATTCTAAAAATAGAAGCAAAAAGATACAGTGAAATAATATTTATACCTTCATTTTAAAGATTTATTTTACATTCACAATTATGTGAGTTCCAGTACCCAAGAAACCAGAGGTATCATAGCCCCGTAAAGCTGGAGAACTGTTTAACATGAGTTCTGGGGACCCAATTAGGTTCTCTGTTTAACTGCCAACCATACCTTCAGTCCCTAAAACATGTTTTATGCATAATCTCATGAACTGTTTTAGGAAGTACCATGAGGAGTAGATCATCATAAGACCTTACAGCTACACCTTATTTTTGGAAACTCATCAACACTTTCATGTCACTGAGATTTTGATTGCTAAAGCCAGGAGAAACATGGAAAAATGGGGGTGATGTTTATCTAAATGTGTCAATGAGACATCCAACTAATGCTTTGTCCTAACATTTTTAATACTGTGGGAAAGGGTAGAAAAATAATTGTTGCAATTCTATCTAGGTCAAATATTTTACTTCTCTAAAAAACAGAGTGGGAAGCTTAACCCCATAAGCATCATAGTTCATCGTTTATGGTAAAAAATGGTATGTTGTATTTACTTATCAGATTTAAGTGTTCTGATGTAAAAGTGTTAAGCAACTATCAAGTTGTACTTTCTAGTCAACTGATAATATAATTCTTCTGAACTTTACTCAATATTTTCATCAAATAATAGAAATTTGGGGGTGGGCAGGACAAGAGTGAGTTGCACATTAAAAAAAAATCCTACGGTTTTTAGAGTGCATAATTGCAAGCTCATAAAATTTATCTATCTCTAAGAACTATGAAGACATACACTTCTCCATCTTTTCATAATATTTAAACCTTATGGCAGTAGGTGCCAGTGTGCAGTATCTACTAGAATAACCAAAATAGAGGGAAATCTTATGCTTTGGAGGAAGCTATTAGCATTTAAGGTCATAAAGACTCCTCAATTCTCTGCTGTCACCATAATATTTTTCTTTCTTTTTATTTATTTTTTGTCTTCCATATCATCCCTCCAGTTCCCATCTCTCTCCCACCATGCCCAAAATAAAGCAAAATAAAGTTTAAAGAAAAATGAAAAAAAAAAAAAAAAACAGAAGGGGAAAATCTTGTCATGAAAGCTGCGGTATGACATCATGAGTCCTGCAGTAAACCCCTTTGTCCATACATTTTTACATGCAGACATTCATCACATAGAATTATTGGTCTGGTTCAAAACTCCCTGCTTGCTGCTACATACTTATGAATATTGTGCCCTCCTTGGGACTCTTCCTGGACATCTTGTTGCTGCCCTTTGTTGTGGAGTCTTGCAGCTCTGGTTCTGAACTACCAACCAACTTCCTGCTTTAATCCAGCAGATCATAGATGGGGAGGATGTTAGCAACACATAACCCTGGTTCTGGGCCTGCATAGTTGCAGGGTTTTCAGCCCACCAGCTCTCCCCAGGCTTCATCATCAGGGTGAGCTCTCCAGCATACTCTAGCTAGTTGTCCTCTTGAGCAGTGAGCAACTATTAGGGCTAGTTTCCTATTTTCATGTATTCAGGGTTGTCTCTCACATCAACACTTTCACTGTCAGCTCTGATTGTGAGAGTCAAGGCTGGTTCCCCAGGTGTTGTAGCTGGAGGAGGCAGGAACAGCTCCCATCTGCCTTAGGCATGGATGAGTGAGGGAACTCATGCTGCCACAGGACAAATGAGTAATGAGGACAGCTTTCCATGCTCACCTTTGTGGATGGCTCACCCACACCTCTGCCAACAGAGGCAGCTCTACTATGCTGCCAAGGCCAGGCGCAGGGAGTGTTGTAGCTGCTTAGGAGTTAAGGGGAGGGGAAGAAGGAATCTTTCCCCCGCCCCATGCCACCACACAGTATACAAGAGGGTGAGACCTGCTCTGCCATTCTCATGCTCTGAGGGCCAGCTGACCCATGGCCCTGCTCACAGGGTCAGCTCTATTGTGCTGCCCAGGTGATGTATAGGATCCTCTCTCCTAAGTACTTCAGTGAGTGAGAAGCATGATCAGTTCCCCCTAGTATTGCAGACAGTTAAAAAAAAAAGAAAGAAAGAAAGAAAAGAAAGAAAAAAAAAACAACTGGGTACAGCCCTATCCTCTCTTCTTTGATAGTATCAGAAGCTACATACATCAGTGGAGACTATGGCTGCATCAAAGCCTGAACCCAGACATCATCCCTAGTGTTATGCTCACGTGTAAGAATTTCCATGTTCGAAAGGGAGGCTGGACACACTATAACACGTGTGAAGATTTTATTGTTACATACAGGTTCCAACGAACCTGGGTCGATAGGAGGGGTGTCTTTAAAGAAAAACATACATAAGCAAGATGCAACACACCTTGACATTCCAGGATTGGGCAAAGGGGTAAGGTACAGAAGCTATTGGTTGTGTCCTCCGGTGCGAATCCAACTTTTGAATCCATTGGCTGCCGGGGCACTAAGGCTTCTCTGAAACTGGGCCCTGATCTGAGGTACCAAAGTGTGGATGAATCCTTGAAACTGCCCACCCCCAGGTCCTCACAGCCAGCAGAAGTCCAGACTCAGGCATCACCATGGTCCTAGTTGACAATGAATCCACCCACTTTAGCCCACTCCCCATCTCTTTCAGATGAACATGAACCATTCTGTGCGCTTCTGTCTCCCATATCACACCATACATTTTTTTTCTGCCATAGTACTGCCCCCTATCTAGAGTTACAAGGTGCTGTGTAGGCCAATGTTTTCTCCTCAGAGCCCAGGGAGGACCACCTCAGGCTCACACGTGAGTCTCCTTTCTTTGCTTACACCATCATGGTGCTGGGCAATACCCTGCTTCCTCAACAAGAAGAGATTATAATATTGTTTACAGGCACCAGATGGACTCCTGGTTGGTACAAAAATTTCACTGGAATCCTCTCACCAGCCTGGGCTAGAAATCCTAGACTGCTATCCATTGAGTTCTGTCTGTTGTCTCCAGGAATTTTGGAAGAAGATCTAAGTTAAACATTGGGTTCATGTAGGAGAAACCAAGATTTTTTTTTTCCTTCAAGGAAAACTGCAATGGTTAAAACATTCAGAGCCCCAGAAAACAGAAATCAGCACATATATTTCAAATACATATATAATGAAAGAGCTGAGTCAAAACCTGCCTCAGTGAGGAGACCTGGGGAATAGCAACTGAAAAATTTCTCTACTTCCAGTAAGTAGATAGATAATTGTGAAGACAATGGTGCTAGGTTCTAAAAGTCAGAATTATATATTAGAAGGTGGACTTTTCTAAAGAGCAGAAGTAAGTTTGCCATATGTGTAATTAAGTAAGATGGTTCCTTTACCCAATATAGCTTATATTCTTACTTTTTGAAAAAGAAAAAGTAGCCACACTGTAACAAAATATATTTCATGGATTCTGATGCACACATAGACTGATGCTACTATGCAAGCCAAGGAATGGAGGGATGGCTTCAGAGAGCAATAGCTATGCAATGGAGCTAATTTAGTACCCACCAACAGAATTTATCCCTGGGTGAGGTAAGGGAAAAAAATCTTCTGGCATGCCTCCCACTCAGGAATATTTGATCACACTGTGAAACATGAGTTTACATTTGCATTGACCTTGAGGGTCAAGAGGGAGAAGTAGCAACTAGTTGATAGAAAGTGGTCATAGAACATCAAGAGAACATTCAGGAGAGATAGAAAGGCACAGAAAATAGTAGGAAGGGATTTGCAGTGGAAAAGTTTTTTGTGGTCAGGCAGAGCAGAAGCACTGGTCTTTCAGAGACATTAGCAAAAAGAGAAAGTTAGCTAGTTGTTATTCAGCCTCCCTGAGCTTGCAGGTTTTCACCCTAAACTTTGAACCTCCAGTCTTATTTATAAATAGAATAATAGAGGTTTAGTTAAATTTACTTTTAGAAGCAGTGACATGGCCAGTGCCTGCAGGAACAGAATTCCCACCAAGCTGTGACCTGAAGACCTGGGCCACTGCTACAGAAGCAGGCCAGTGACTTTGAATGTGGTATCACAATTGCTGACTGAAATAGCAGTGGATTAGGGCTTAGCCACTGTGCTGGAGTTAAAACAGCAAAGAAGCCACTAAAATATCATTCCCTAAAACATCAAGTAGAACTAGAAAGGGCAGGGATGGGTATAACGGAAAATATTACCTTTGCTATGAGTGGCCAGAAACATGGAGCAGAGTGGGCAGACATGATACTAGAGAGGAGAGTTCTACATCTGGATCCTCAGGCAGCAAAAGCAAAGAGTGAGCCAGTGGACCTAAATTGTACTTCTTAAACCTTAAAGCTCACCCCCGGTGACATATTTCCTCAAACAAGGCCACACTTCCTAATAGTGCCACTCCTTATGAACTGATGGGGGGGCATTTTCATTCAAACCATCACAGCTTTCTCTATCCCCAAAGAGATTATCAATTCTCAGTCAAGCATGAAGTAGGATAGATGACCATAGGTAAAGAAATCTCTGGAAACTTTGCTCCATGACTACTACTCAAAGAATTTGTTTTGACAATCTATATTCCAAAATGATACTTTTAAGTCAAGCAGCTTACCCTGGATTTCTGCTTTTAAGAGAAGAAAAGGTATATATTAGACCAACTATAATCTTCATTCCAGAAATAAAGAAAATGGTGAACATTTAAAAACTGGTTCAAAGAAAACCAAAATTTGATGTTATCATATTGCTACTCAGAAGGTCAAGGTAGGATAATTGCAAAGTCAATGTCTGCCTGACCTACAGAGCAAATTTAAGACCCTGTCAGGAGAATTTAGTGATTATTATAAGAAAAAGCATGCTGATCTTCAGATTTAGATCAGTGGCAGAACCTCTTGCAGAGCCCTGGGTTCAATCACCAGACAGAAAAAGAATTAGTGTAAGTCGAACCAGTGACCAGGCCATACCCTGTAGTCAGGCAAGTCTTGAGACGCGAAGAGATTCAAAGGCAGAAGGAAGTTAGGATAGGAGGATTGTAGTGGTGGGATGTGTTTACTGTTTCATGTGTTGATGTTCACATTTGACTAGAAACTTTTTAAAAGAGATGCAACTTTGAATATAGTTGGACCAACTCTGAGTGAGATTGAGTTCTCACTAGTAATAGAATATTCTTCAAGTATTTGGTAACATACAGGAAACACTGATTTTTATTCCTCACACACTTGTCATCTCATCAAGCATCCTTCTGGTCCAGCTGAAACATCTTCTGTATGCTCAGAACTAACAAATGATTTGGCAATCACACACATAACTCATTAGTCCATTGAATATATGATATTGGGATGATATGAGAAAACGACTAATTATATTTATGATTGTTATTATTGAATTTCTATATATATATATTTGTATGTATACACCTGTGTGTATTTTACATAGAATATATATGTGTACACATATATATGACAGATATGTGTATATGTCCTACATTAGTAAATCCTTACGTTCATTTCTTTGGAGTTAAGCCTCATTTGGAAACAATGTTGCAACATATGGCATTCTACTGGCTAGAGTAGGTCCTTAATTTTCTATAACTTGTATTCTCAGAAGCAGAGAGGAGACAGACACTCAGACTCATGTAAGGAGAATACCATGTGGGCACCATTTGTAACTAGAAGTTTTTGGCCCAGCCTAGCCTTGCAGTTCAAGTGAATTTCTCATGCTTGTGGCCTGGCCTAGCCCGAGATTTGGACCCACAGCCAAACTTGGTCACAAATAATCACACAAAGGCTTATATTAATTACATGCTGTTTGGCCTACGGCTCAGACTTATTACTAGTTAGCTCTCACTTCTTAACTCAACTCATTCTATTAATCTGTCTTGCCTAGCTCTCACTTCTTAACTCAACTCATTCTATTAATCTGTCTTGCCGTGTGGCTTGTGGCTTACTGTATTCCATTTCCTCTTGCTTCTCAGGTAGCTGGATTATATCTCTGAGTGACTCTGCCCTCCTTCCCCTTTATCTATGCTTGGATTTCCTGCCTGACTATAAGCTGGACTGCCATAGGCCAAAACAATTCCTTTATTATCCAATAGTAATTCACAGCATACAGAAAGACATCCCAAATCACTTCCCCTTTTCTGTCTAATCAAAAAGGAAGGTTTTAGTTTTAACATAGCAAAATTACGTGTAACAAAACAGCAGTCAAGCAGAAAATACAGTTACAATTTTTAGCTTATTTGTATTTAGCAAAATTAAATAAAATATTTTATCATCTATCTTATCTTTGTAAGTCTAAAGTTTCATATCTAATTTACCTTTTATTATAACTAAGCAAAACTATAATTATAACTAACAAATCTTTAACTGCATCAAAACCCACAGGATATAATATTACCTAAACAGGAAGCATAAGCAACTTCAGTGGGTCTGAACCTTAGGCTAGGCCAGGCTGTGGGTAGGAGAAATTCATTTGGATTGTGAGACTAGGCTGGGCCAGAAACTTCTGGGTGCAGAAGCCTAAAGTGCACAGTGCACTAGTGCAGCTTCGAGTCAAGAATCTGTGAGATGGACTGGTCACTCTTAGAAGCCAGGGAGGCAAAAGAGAACTTTTACTTGGCATTATGCTTTTCATAAAGAAAATGGGCTTTCTGTTTCCCCTAAGGAAACAGAAAAAAACATAAAGCTTATGTGCCAGCCATGATGGAGCTGAGCAACTGTTATACTCCCCAGTTACACTATTTGATTATTTTACAATTTTTGTGGTTTGTAAAAAAGTAGAATTTATATACTCTGGTACTTTATGCTTTAGTCTTAACTTCTAGCCAGAGGTTAACCCCTTTCCTGAGTAGGGAACTATGAAGTCAAAGACCGGAATGTTTAATCCAAACCTCAGGGAAATGGATCATGTTCAGGTCACTTAACAATGCTACTCTTGCATTCTATTTACTGCAATAATTTTCTAAGATAACATTTGTCTGTGTGTTTGTCTTTATTAGTTTTTATTTTCTGGGTTTTTTTCTTGCTCATAAGTTTACTAAGAGCAGGTATTTTTTTTTCTTCACTATCCAAGGATATCTAACCTTTCAACCTTGAAAAAAAAACACATCAGAAACAAGTCAGATCAAGTTTGTCGTAGAATTTCTATTGCTGTGAAGAGACAACATGAATACCATAGCTCTTATAAAGATAAAACATTTAATCAGAATGGCTTACATTTTCAGAAGTTCAGTCCATTGTCATCATGGTAATATGAAGGCAGAAACTGTGTTAGAGAAGGAGCTGAGAGTCCTATATCTTGACCCAAAGAAGTGCTTTAAGTCTGCCCCCACAGTGACAAACTTCCTCCAATAAGACCACCCCTACTCCAACAAGGCCATACCCCCTCATAATGCTTTTATCTATGAGCTTCTGGGGGTCAATTACATTCAAACTACCAAACGTTTATAGCTATCCTGGAGCACATGTGTCCTCTGAGCCACAAAATGAATATTCCTGCATTCAGACCCAAGGTCCTCATTCAACAAATGTGTAGGACTAGCCAGCTAGCAGGTGAGCCAATATCTGTATCCAATCTCTTTCCACTAGTTCACTGAGTGCTCTGCTTCCATGCCACCTGCCTTCTCTGTCAGCTGTGTCTATCTGAAGTATAGAGAGACTGACCTGGTAACAGAGAATTGTTGTCTATTATACATTACACTTAATCACATAGATACTAAATGTTTTCAGAGATCAGTTATGGTAGAAAGTTTGCTGTTTCTTTCATGATTTCTCATGCATAATATTTACTTGTTTTATTTTAATAAATATGACTTTTTAGTTCAGTTTTGGAAGAGGATGTATAGCTGATTTCTTAGCAGTCATCACATGGGTCTTTATTAATGAAATAAGGTAAAAATCCCAGCTACATTTTTTTTCTCTCAAAGCTTGAAATATATTGATTTTGGAAGGGCAAACCATAGGTTTTTCATTAATTAAGTCATCCAATTTTTATTGAAATGTTCTGGCTTACAATTGAAAAGAGAATACAAATCACAGAATCCAGTTAACACATGCTCTTCAATGGAATTTGTCCAAGAACAATACAATGAAGTCCTATTTTACAGCATATTTCCAATGACAAAAGATAGATCAGGCAGTTAATTTTATAGAGTTTATGTTTTTTTTTCTCTCTTCTTTATTTTATATTTATCAAAAAAAACACAGTAAAAAGAATTTAAAATGTGGAAGAGTTAACAATAACTATACAGAGGATAAGAATGATAGGCATGGCTTATCAAGGGAAGAAATACAAATAAGATTGCTACACCTATATTTTCTTTGTGTTCATCTTTCCCTCTGAATTTTTTTTTTCATCCCTGTATATCCTTA
>PVIH01027618.1:0-16633 GCA_004025045.1 Sigmodon hispidus | reverse complement strand
ATATCTTGAGGAGAAAGGGAGGACTTTATCCTGACTTAGAGGCCCTTGATATCTCAGATCTGTAAGGACAGAGCTCAGAAGAGGAGGAGGAGCTAGTTAGATTGGTCTGGAAGAAGAAGGAGGGGAGGAAAGAGCCTTTGCAAAGGCTCTTTCCTCGATGTTAGCCACAGACCTATGCTTCTTGGTCCACCACCCTATATGGATGGAGGAAGGGCCAAGTGTAATCATTCCTTCGATCCTAAGGTCTGGTGAGAAGGGAGATCAGAGCTGCAGCTTGCCTGTCCAGTGTTTCAGGATGCACAGGGTAATCACTATGAGGAACCATTAGATTTTAAAGTGATCAAGTCTCTAGCAGAGTCAGTTCGGATATATGGGATTGCTGACTCCTTTACTGTAGCTCAAGTGGAAGCCTTGAATAGGAACTGCATGACTCCTGCTGTTTGGCAGAACCGTGCAAGGGCTTGCCTGAGCCCAGGGCAGTACTAGATTGGAAAGCCTTTTTAATTGAATATGCTAATAAAGAGGTGGCAGCTAATCAAGCTGTTGGGAATCCGGCATGGGACAGGGATATGTTGCTTAGCCTAGGCCACTTTGCCATTCAGCAAACAGGCTATCCTCCACAAGTGTATGAACAAATTAATAGAATAGGCATAAAAGCCTGGAAATCACTCCCAAATAGAGGGGAAGTGAGTGGAAACATTACTAAAATTCTACAAGGTCCCACTGAGCCTTTTTCTGATTTTGTAGCCAGGTTGGTTCAAGCTGCAAGCCACATCTTTGGCAACCCCAATCAGGTCATGCCTCTAATAAAACAACTGGCATATGAACACTGTACCAAGGAATGTCATACAGCCATTACACCATATAAAAATAAAGGGATCAAAGCTTGAATGAAGGTGTGTAGAGATCTTGGAGGGCCATTGACTAATGCAGGACTGGCCGCAGCAGTAATGCAACTCACTAATAGGAGGCAGAATTGTTTCAACTGTGGTAAAATTGGACATCTGAGGTGAGATTGTCCTAATCTAGGAAGCAGAACAATAAGAGAAGAACCACGCCCTATGTAGCCTGGGGTGTGTGCCAAGTGCCAGAAAGGGAGGCATTGAGCAAGTGAATGCCGCTCTGTACGGAATGTAGAAGGGACACACCTTAATAATCAGATGGGAACACGTTCAAAAAATGGGCTTCCGGGCCCCTGACCCCAGGGCCCACAAATATATGGGGCAGAAGAGGATCAGAAGGAGGAGCCAACCCTGGAAAGGTGGCCGACCCTTCGCCACCCAAAGGACCACTGAGAGCTACTGCAGGCTCCACAGTCCTGGACCTCCGTGCCACCACCAGACTCGTATTAACTCCTCAAATGGGAAATCAGGTGGTGGAGTTCAATTTTTCAGGACCACTTAACCCTGATACAGTTGGCCTGCTGATAGGACAGTCATCATCAGCTCTCAGAGGTCTAAGAGTTCTTCCAGGAATTATAGATCCAGACTATACAGGAAGAGTGAAGATAATGGTAGAATCTCCAAAAGGAATTACTGCTATATCTCCAGGAGATAGGATAGTGCAACTCGTGATCCTGCCTAGCCTTCATGGCCAGTACCCAGCTGTTAAGAGAAAGAGAGGAGAAGGAGGTATTGGTTCCACTGGGACAGAATTAACTTTTTTATCCTTAGAATTGGACCAACGTCCCATGTTGAAGTTGACAGTAGATGGTAAGAGAATTTTGGGGCTGCTGGATACAGGTGCTGACAAGAGTATTATAGCAAAGAAAGATTGGCCCTCAGGGTGGCCAACCCAAGCTTCTTCTCAAACCCTAAGGGGCTTGGGATATACAGTTGCCCCAGCAGTCAGCGCCAGGTTACTCCCTTGGAGGAGTGATGAAGGCCATTCTGGACATATCCAGCCATATGTCTTGGATTTACCTGTCTCCTTGTGGGACAGAGACTTACTTAAGGACATGGGTTTCCAGCTTTCTAATGAATATTCACCAGCATCACAACATATGATGAAAAGTATGGGATTTCATCTAAATTTTGGCCTAGGAACACACCTGCAAGGCAGAAAGAATCCTATTGAGCCTCAACCCAGAGTACCAAGGCAGGGGTTGGGTTTTTTCTTCTGGCCACTGGGGAAGGAATTCCCATAACTTGGAAGACATTAGAGCCTGTGTGGATCCCCAGTGGCCCCTTACCCTTGAAAAGTTGCATTCAGCTAGGGTTTTAGTCCAAGAACAGTTACAACTAGGACACATTAAAAGTTCAGTGTCACCTTGGAATACACCTATTTTTGTAATTAAGAAAAAATCAGGAAAATGGAGATTACTGCATGATTTAAGAGCTATAAATAATCAGATGCAATCTGTGGGCCCGGTACAATGAGGGCTTCCATTGTTGACAACCTTGCCTTCACAATGGCATATCATAGCAGTAGACATTAAAGATTGCTTCTTTTCCATACCTTTATATAAAAAAGATACAGAAAGATTTGCTTTCACGCTTCTATCATGTAATCATGAGGAGACTGATCAGAGATTTGAGTGGATAGTATTGCTGCAAGGCATGGCTAATAGTCCCACTATGTGTCAGCTTTTTGTAGGTCAAGCATTACAGCCAGTTAGGCAGAAGTTTCCACAAGTTCATTGTGTACATTATATGGATGATGTCTTATTAGCAGCCAGAACCAGAGAAATACTAGATGAGGTCTATACTACCCTTGTGAGTTCCCTTAAGGATAGAGGGTTGTTTATTGCTCCTGAGAAGGTACAGCTTGGTAACATTGTTGATTACCTAGGGGCCAAGATTGTTTACAACATAGTGATTCCCCAAAAGCTAGAAATTAGAAAAGATGAGTTAAAGACCTTGAATGATTTTCAAAAGTTGTTAGAAGATATTAATTGGATAAGAGGATACTTACGATTAGCCAACTATGAACTCAAACCATAGTATGCTATTTTGCAAGGTGATTCTGCCTTGGATTCACCTCACCAGTTGGATGCTGCTGCTAGAGGTGCTCATAGACTAGTGGAGGAGAGATTGCAGCAAGCGAGTTTAGAGAGAGTTGAGGAAGATCAGGACATTATCATGTGCATACTTTCTACCATGCGACAGCCTACAGTACTGTTATGGCAGAAAGTTCCCTTGTTAAGGATCCATCCTAAGATTGCACCTGCAAAATCCTTTGAGCATTATCCAACTGCAGTAGCAACTTCGGCTTTACTTGGCATTCAACAATCCATTCAGTTTTTTGTCATAATTCCAGTAGCTATTATTGTTCTCTATACTGCTTTTCAAATATCTATCTTGTGCTCCACCATTGATGAGTGGGCCATTTTACAATGCAGTTTTCTTGGACACATTGACAATCATTATCCCCAACACCCATTAATGACATTCTACTTCTTTTTTCTTCTTTATTTATTTTGTATTTATGAAAAAAAAACAGTAAAATGAATTTAAAATGCTGAAAAGTTAACAATAACTATAAAGAAGATAAAAATCATAAGCATGACTTATCAAGGGTGATAATGCAAATAAGATTGCTACACATATACTTAATTTGTGTTCAGCTTTCCCGCTGAATTTTTATTCCATCCCTGTATATCCTTATTCAAGGTCCTTTCCCCCTCCCACCACATCAGGTCACTTTTCTTCTCTGCAACTCCCCATCCCCTCCCTCGACAGGTAGCGGACAGTCCTATGGTCCCACTGACCCAATAATGCTTGGATCAGTCTTCACTCCTGGCCAAATCCAGTTTTATCATCCCTCCCTCAAGAGTGAGTCAGGTGTTCTTCTAGTTGGAGTGGGGTCCAAAGGGTGAGTATAGGGTGTTTCTGATCCCAAGCTGTTCAGTGGATGTGGTTTGTAGCTTGGGCATGCTTGGCTTTTTTTTCTTGTTTGTTTGTTTAGAGCCTACTAATAAGTGAGTACATCCCCTGCTTATCTTTCTGAGATCGTGATACCTCGCTCGGGAAAATATTCTCCAAGTCCATCCATTTGCCTGAAAATTTTAGGATATCATTTTTTCTTACTGCTGAGTAGTATTCCGTTGTGTAGATGTACCACAGTTTGTTAATCCATTCCTCAGTTGAGGGACATCTAGGTTGTTTCCAGGTCCTTGCTATTACAAATAATGCTGCTATGAACATAGTTGAGCTAATACCTTTAGAGTGTGAATGTGCCTCTTTAGGGTATACACCCAGAAGTGGTACTGCTGGGTCCTTGGGGAGATTGATTCTCAATTTTCTGAGAAACTTCCATATTGCATTCCAAAGGGGCTGAACAAGCTTACACTCCCACCAACAATGGAGGAGTGTTCCCCTTGCTCTGCTTCCTCTCCAACATAGGCTGTCCTCTGTGCCTTTCATCTTAGCCAATCTAACAGGTGTTAGGTGGTATCTCAAAGTTGTTTGGATTTGCATTTCTCTGATGGCTAAAGATGAAGAGCACTTTTTCAGGTGTCTTTCAGCCATTCGTACCTCCTCTGCTGAGAATTCCCTTTTTAGATTTGTACCCCTTTTCTTCATTGAGTTATTCAAAATTTTGGGCTCTAGATTCTTGAACTCTTTATATATCTTAGAGATCAGTCCTCTATCACTTGTAGGGTTGGTGAAAATCTTTTCCCATTCTGTAGGCTGGCGTTTTGTTCTATTGACAGTGTCCTTGGATTTGCAGAAGCATCCTAGCTTTAGGAGATCCCACTTATTGATTGTTGGTCTTAGTGTCTATGCCACTGGTATTATATTTAGGAAGTGGTCACCTGTGCCAATTTGTAGGAGTGTATTTCCCACTTTCTTTTCTATCAAGTTCAAAGTGGTTGAGTTTAAGTTGAGGTCTTTGATCCACCTGGATTTGAGTTTTGTGCAGGGTGACAGGCTTGGATCTATTTGCATTTTTCTACACACTTCCATTCAGCTATGCCAACATCACTTGTTAAATATACTATCTTTTTTCCATTGAATGTTTTGGGCCTCTTGGTCAAAGATCAGGTGTTCATAGGTTTTTGGGTTAATGTCTGGATCCTCAATTGTATTCCATTGGTCCACAAGTCTGTTTTTATGCCAGTACCAGGCTGTTTTTATTACTGTAGCTCTATAGTATAGCTTGAAGTCAGGGATGGTGATACCTCCTGAGGTTCTTTTGTTGAGTAAAATTGTTTTGGCAATCCAGGCTTTCCTGTTACTCCAAATGAAATTGAGTATTGTTCTTTCAAGGTCCAAAAAATATTGTGTTCGAATTTTGATGGGCAGTGCATTGAATCTGTAGATTGCCTTTGGTAGAATTGCCATTTTTACTATGTTGATCCTACCAATCCAGGAACATGAGAGAGCTCTCCATTTTTTGATATCCTCTTCAATTTCTTTCTTCAGTGATTTAAAATTTTTTGTCAAATTGGTCTGTTACTTCTTCAGTTATAGTTACTCCAAGGTATTTAATACTATTTGCAGCTATTATGAAGGGTAATGTTTCCCTTACTTCTATCACGGTACAAACCTGCCACCAAGAGGTATGTATTAAATAAGGTTTATTTTGTTAGAATTCCTTACAAGAGGAAGTTTTAGCAATGCACCAACCCGCTGCCATACCGACCCGTGGACCCGCGGCATCGCCACACCAAGGGACCATAAGACCCGCCTCCCTCTCTGGGCTCTGCTTCCATCTCGTCTCCGCTCCGCTTCCCTCTTGTCTCCGCAGACCATACCCCTCCCACATCTGTACAATCCATGATTTCCCGCTACATACTTCTATTTCAGATCTTCTATCTTTAGTGTATAGAAGGTCTACTGATTTCTTTGAGTTAATCTTGTATCCTGCTACATTGCTGAAGGTGTTTATCAGCTGTAGCAGTTCCTTGGAAGAATTTTGTGGGTCACTTATATATAAAATCATATCATCTGCAAATAGAGATAACTTTACTTCTTCTTTTCCAATTTGGAACCCCTTAATCTCTTTTTGTTCTCTTATTGCTTTATCTAAAACTTCGAGAACTATATTGAATAGATAAGGGGAGAGAGGACATCCTTGTCTAGTTCCTGACTTTAGTGGGATTGTTTTGAGTTTTTCTCCATTAAGTTTGATACTGGCTGTCAGCTTCTTGTAAATCGCCTTTATTATATTTAGGTATTCTCCCTGTATTCCTGATCTCTCCAGGGCTTTAATCATAAAGGAGTGTTGGATTTTGTCAAAGGCTTTTTCCCCATATAAGGATATGATCATGTCGTTTTGTTCCTTTAGTTTGTTTATATGACTGAGAACATTTATAGTTTTTCGTATGTTCAACCAGCCCTGCATTTCTGGGATGAAGCCTACTTGGTCGTGGTAGATGTTGTCTTTTATACATTGTTGTATACAGTTTGCTAAAATTTTGTTCAGAATTTTCGCAACAATATTCCTGAGGGAAATTGGTCTGTAATTCTCCTTCTTTGTTGTGTCTTTGAGTGGCTTGGGAATTAGGGTGATTGTGGCCTCAAAAAAGGAATTTGGCAATATTTCCTCAGTTTCTACTGTGTGAAATAGTTTGAAGAGTAACGGTAGTAATTCTTCTTTGAATGTCTGGTAGAATTTGGCACTGAAACCATCTGGACCAGGGCTTTTATTTTTGGGGAGGTTTTTAATGACAGCTTCAATTTCCTTAAGGGTTATAGGCCTGTTTAAGTAATTAAACTGATCTTCATTTAATTTCGGAAGATGGTACCTGTCCAGAGAGCTGTCCATTTCTTCTAGGTTTTCCATCATGGTGGAATAAAGATTTTCAAAGTATGATCTGATAATTCTCTGGATTTCCTGGGCGTCTGTTGTTATGTCCCCCTTTTTGTTTCTGATTTTGTTGATTTGGACACTCTCTCTCTGTTTTTTGATTAGTTTGGCTAAGGGCTTATCTATCTTGTTAACTTTCTCAAAGAACCAACTCTTAGATTCGTTGATTCTTTGTATTGTTCTTTTTGTTTCAATTGTATTGATTTCAGCTCTAAGTTTGATTTTTTCCTGCCGTTTACTCCTTCTAGGTTACTTCGCTTCTAATTGTTCTAAGGATTTCAGCAGAGCTGTTAGGTCTCTAGTGTGGGATTTCTCAATCTTTTTCATATAGGCATCTAGCGCTATGAATTTTCCTCTTAAGACTGATTTCATTGTGTCCCACATGTTTGGATATGTTGTAGATTCATTTTCATTGAATTCTAGGAAGACTTTGATTTCTTTCTTAATTTCTTCCTTGACCCTGAGATGGTTCAGCTGATTGATGTTTAGTTTCCATGAGTTGGTAGGCTTTGTTTGGGTTTTGATGTTGTTGAACTCTAACTTTAGGCCCTGGTTGTCCAATATGTGAAAAAAGATTATTTCTATTTTTTTGTATCTGTTGATATTTGCTTTATGACCAATTATGTGGTCAATTTTGGAGAAACTTCCATGAGGAGCTGAGAAATATGTATATTCCTTTGCCTTTGGGTGGAAGGTTCTGTAGATACCTATTAAATCCATTTGCATCATAACCTCCTTTAGACTCCTTATTTCTCTGTTGAGACCTTCTCTGGTTGATCTATCCAGGGTTGAAAGTGGGGTATTGAAGTCTCCCACTATTCGGGTGTAAGAATTGATGTGGGATTTGAGCTTTAGCAGTGTTTCTTTTACAAATGTAGGTGCCCTTATATTAGGGGCATAAATATTCAAGATTGAAATCTCCTCTTGACCAATTTTTCTTGTGATGAATAAGTAGTGACCATCTCGGTCCCTTTTAAATGCTTTTAGCTTAAAGTCTACTTTGTTAGATATTAGGATTGCAACCCCTGCTTGTTTCTTAGGACTGTTTGACTGGAAAATCTTTTCCCAACCCTTTATTCTAAGTCTGTGTCTGTCTTTGTGGTTGAGGTGTGTTTTTTGTAGGCAACAGAAGGATGGCTTCTGTTGTTGTATCCATCTTGTTAGTGTGTGATGTTTTAAAGGAGAGTTGAGACCATTGATATTAAGGGAAATTAGTGACCATCGATTCATATCTCCTGCCATTCTTGGTGGTAACTTGTTTGTATTTCATTTCTCTGGGGTATTCTTCTGTGGACTTATTGATTGTTTGTGATTTCATGGGTGTATCTGGAGTCCTTAGGTTGGAG
The DNA here is from genome assembly GCA_004025045.1 of Sigmodon hispidus. Taxonomy (NCBI): domain Eukaryota; kingdom Metazoa; phylum Chordata; class Mammalia; order Rodentia; family Cricetidae; genus Sigmodon; species Sigmodon hispidus. The sequence goes on along the minus strand of PVIH01027618.1, from coordinate 8,534 downwards.
TTTTCCCTTCAATACTCTCTGTAATGCTGGATTGGTAGATAGATATTTTTTCAAACTGACTTTGTCCTGAAATACCTTGTTTACTCCATCTATGGTGATTGATAATTTTGCAGGGTATAGTATTCTAGTTAGGAAGCCATGCTGTTTTAGCATCTGTATAACTTCTGACCAAGCCCTTCTAGCTTTCATCATTTCCACTGAATAGTCAGGCGCTATTCTGATGGGTCTGCCTTTATATGTGAGTTGGCCCTTTTCTTTTGCAGCTCTTGAAATTTTTCTTTGTTCTGTATGTTTTGTGGCTTGATTATAATGTGGCAAGCTGACTTTTTTGTGGGTCATATCTATTTGGTGTTCTTTAAGCTTTTTGTATCTTTATAGGCATTTCCTTCTTCAGATTAGGAAAGTTTTCTTCTATGATTTTATTGAAAACATTATCTGTATCTTTGAGCTGGCATTCTTCTCCTTCTTCTATTCCTATTATTCTCAAATTAGGTCTTTTCATGGTGTCCTAGATTTCCTGAACATTTTGAGTTATGTCTTTTTTAGTTTTACTATATTCTTTGACTAATATATCTATTTGAGCTACTGAGTCTTCCACTTCAGAGATTCTATCTTCCATCTCTTGAACTCTGTTGGCTCTGCTTGTATCTGCTGTTCCAGCTTTTTTCGTCAGATTTTCTATTTCTATCGTTGTCTCATTTTGTGCCTTTTTTATTGCTTCTTTTTCAGCTTTTAGTTCCTGGCATGTTTCTTTCATAGATTTGTTCATCTCTTCCAATTTTTTTGTTTGTATTTTCTTCTATTTGTTTAAGACTATTTTTCATATCTTCTTTGAGAGCTTCTATGATCATCAAAAAGGAATTTTTGGTGTTGCTTCCTTCTGTTTCCTCTTCATTGCTCCGTTCAGGTCTTGTATTTGTAAGATCGCCACTTTCTTCTGGAGTTACCTTGGTGTTCTTTGCATTATTATGTAATTTTTTGCACTGATGTTTGCCCATGGCTTCAGTGGTTCACGATTAGGTGGCTCCTGGTCAGTTGTGGCACTCAGGCTTGTGTGTCTCCTATCACCTCTCTGGGCAGGGTCTGAGTCTGTCCTTCAGGGACCCCAGTTGTTATATGTTTGCTCAGTTGGAGTTGGAGGTGGGTAGCCATGCAAATTCTCTCAGCAGCAGCTGGGGGTATGGTGACAGGCAGACTTTATCTTTGCCTGCTACTGATTGCACTGGGACTCACTCTGTAGACAGCACCCAGTCCCAGGAATGGAACCAGAACCGATGGGAGCTCAACTCTCCCTCCCTGGCTGGGATATAGGCTCTTGGGCCTGGTGACCCCTCCTCACTTCTGGGCGGGGTCTGAGTCTGTCCTTCAGGGACCCCTGTCTTTATCTGTTTGATCTGTTGGAGGTGGAGTTGGGTAGCCGTGCAAATTCCCTCAGCAGTAGCTGAGGGTATGGTGACAGGCAGAATTTATCTGTGCCTGCTACAGAGTGAGCTGGGACTCACTCTGCAGACAGCACCCGGTCCCGGAAGCTGAGTTAGCATTTTCAAAAGCCAGAAATTCAATTATTATGTGCCTAGCTTCTGATTTTGGTACCATTCTATTTACTGCTGAAGTCAACCTTAGTAATAAAATCTGAAAAGGTTTCTTTTGGCTCTTGCATACTCTTTGTAAATGACTCAGTTTTCTTTTCTACTTCTTCAATTCTATACTAAGCATTCAAGGCTGCCTTTTGGCATAAATCCAGGGTATGATCATCATATAAAGCTTGCTTTGCTACATTAGCATAAATTTTTTACTTCAAGAAGTTGGTCTTGGGAGATTTCAATACCTCTAGCCTTACTGTACTATTCAATGGTCTTAGTTTGCTCCTTCTACCAGGTCTGTAATAGGAAGTTTCTGGCCCAGACAATCTCTAAGATTTGGACCAGAAGTTCCAAAGTCCCAAAGAAACACACAGAAGTTTATATTCATTTTATGCTGATTGGCATATGGCTCAGACATATTGCTAACTAGCTCTTCCATCCTAAATCAATCTACTTCCATTAATCTGTGTAGCCATGTGGCTTGGTACATTTTTTTTTCAGAGCAGCATAGTTGTCCTTTTTCTCTGCCTCTGCTGGCACTTTTCCATAATGTTTCTCTGGATTCTCTCTGGCATCTCTACTCTGCTCTTCTTGTTTCTAGAGTTTTCTTAGACTGGTAGCCCTACTCACACATCCTGCCTGCCTTTCTGCAAATAAGCTTTTTATTAAACCAGAAGGAAGGATAAATCCCACTACATTTCTTCTTTCAGAATTTTAAAACAAGAACCCCGAAACTAATTTTCTTTGCATAGTTTCCCCCGTTATCTAAAACAATTCATAATCAACACTGTAAGCAAAGGCAAACTTCTATAATCCATTTTTGGGGAATGTGGACATAGTTCTCTAGGCTACTTTCTGATGAATAGGGGAGCTGACAATCTTATGGGGACCCGAAGAATAATTTAGGATTATGAACAAGTATTTAATGGAGTTGTCTCTAAGTCTGGGTCATCTCAGCCAGTCTCCATGAAGTTGTTCTGGATGCAGAGCTCAGAGGAAACTGCAACAGAGGTGCTCTGAAATACTGGAACATCTGGGCTATCCATTTCAATTGGGGACATTTCAGAAGATCTTCCTCAATTTAACTTTATTTTCTTTAACCAGGAAAAAAACCCACTGTTCCTATATTCTGTGGAAAAAAAAGAAAATCTTTTCTCTAAAGAAGCATGTCTTTTGATTTAAATTTTAATGTCAACTTATTTACCGCATATATAGTTTGGATTAATCCAGTAGCATTTATAATCAATGGCCAGAGCAGCTTTTTTATCATATCTTTTTTAAAAAATATTATTTGATTGGTTGACTTAAAATTCCTTTTTTATTATGAATAAAGTCATATTTTTTATCTATGTATCCTCTTTACAGACTCCCATCCCCCTCCTGTTCCTTCCAGTCACTCTCTCTTCTCTCCATCAATTTATCTCCTCCCTAGCAAGGGCAGGAGGTCCCAAAGTCCCAAAGTGGTTTAGTTCAGCATCCACTCCAGGCAGATCCACTATCCTCACCTCAACATCAAGACTGGGTTATGTGTGCCTCTGGAGGGAATGTGATCCAAGGTGCCAGTCCAAGATGTTTCAGATCCCAAGCTGTTCTGTGGTTGTGGTTTGCAGCTTGGGAATGCTTAGCATTTTGTTTAAAGTCCACTAATGAGTGAGCACATCCCCTGCTTATCTTTCTGGGTTTATGATACCTCGCTCAGGAGGATATTCTCCAAATCCATGCATTTGCCTGTGAATTTTTGGATATCATTTTCTCTTACTACTGAGTAGAACTCTATTGTGTAGATGTACCACATTTTGTTAATTCATTCCTGTTATTCCAAATGAAATTGAGTATTGTTCTTTGAAGGTTTGTAAAAAATTGTGTTGGGATTTTGATGAGAATTGCATTGAATCTGTAGATTGCTTTTGGTAGGATTGCCATTTTTACTATGTTGATCCTACCTATCCAGGAACATGGGAGATCGTTCCATTTACTGATATCCTCTTCAATTTCTTTCTTCAGTGATTTAAATGGTCGAATAGATTACTTACTACTTTGGTTATAGTTACACCGAGGTATTTAATGCTATATTCAGCTATTATAAAAGGTGATATTTCCCTTCTTTCTTTTCAGCCCTTTTATCTTTAGTGTATAAGAGGGCTACTGATTTCTTTGAGTTAATCTTGCAATCTGATACATTGCTGAAGGTGTTTATCAGCTGTAGAAGTTCCCTAATAGAACTTTGTTTGTCACTTATGTATACAATCATGTCATCTGCAAAGAGAGATAGTTTGACCTCTTCCTTTCCAATTTGTATCCCCTTAATCTCCTTTTGTTCTCTTATTGCTTTAACTAAAACTTTGAGAGCTATGTTGAATAATAGATAACGGGAGAGAAGACATCCTTGTCTAGTTCCTGATTTTAGGGGGATTGCTTTGAGTTTTTCTCCATTTAGTTTGATGTTGGCCATCAGCTTCTTGTAAATTGCTTTTATTATACCTATGTATTTTCCCTGTATTCATGATCTTTCCAGGACTTTTATCATAAAGAAGTGTTGGTTTTTTCACAGGCTTTTTCAGTATCTAAGGATATAATCATGTGGTTTTTTTCCTTCAGTTTGTTTATATGATGGATGACATTTATAGTTTTTCATATGTTGAACCATCACTGCATTTCTGGGATGAATCCTACTTGATCATGGTAGATGATATTTTTTATATGTTGTTGTATATGGTTTGCCAGAATTTTTAAAAGAATTTTTGCATCAATATTTATGAGGGAAATTGGTTTGTACTTCTCGGTCTTTGTTGTGTCTTTGAGTGGTTTGGGTATTAGGATAATTGTGGCCTCATAAATAGAGTTTGGCAATGTTCCTTCAGTATCCACTGTATGAAACAGTTGAGGAGTATTTGTGTTAGTTCTTCTTTGAATGTCTGGTAGAATTCTACAGTGAAACTATATGAACCTGGGTTTTTTTTTTTTACTTGGGAGGCTTATGTTGACAACTTGATTTTTCCTTAGGGGTTATAGGTCTGTTCAGATGTTTAATTTGATCTTTGTTTAATTTTGGTAAGTGATACTAGTTGAGAAAGCTGTCCATTTCTTTTATGTTTTCCATTTTTGTGGAGTGTAGATTTTTCAAAGTATGACCTGATAATTCTCTGGATTTCCTGGGGTCTGTTGTTATGTCCCTCTTTTCATATCTGATTTTGTTGATTTTGATACTCTCTCACTGCTTTTTGGTTAGTTGGATGAGGATTTTTCTATGTTGTTGACTTTCTCAAAGAACCACCTCTTTGATTCATTGATTATTTGTATTATTCATTTTGTTTAAATTGTATTGATTTCAACTCTAAGTTTGATTATTTCCTGTTGTCTGCTCCTTCTTGGTGAGTTTGCTTCTAATTATTCTAAGAGTTTCAGCTGTGCTGTTAGTTCTCTAGTGTGGGATTTCTGTAGGTTTTTCATATAGGCATCTAGTGGTATGAATTTTTAACTTAAGACTGCTTAAGTCTAACAAAACCATCACCCAGCACAACAGGACATTTAAAAGTATAATCCACCAGTGGTGACATTTCAGGGACTGCAATAGGGTCATGTAGTCACATTGAACTGTCTTACACTTCAGCCAGAGTGGCAGGTCTGTGGTTTGAACCTGAAATTCCCAATTTGCCTTTCTCCAGCTCACATCTCTGAGTGAGGGCTCCACATGAAGTACATAAAAACTACAACACTGGAGGGTTTTCAACTCTCTTCCAGTTATTCACACTGAAAAGCAGTGTGTATAATTGGAAGCAAAGACACATGCATGGAACACTGTTAACCGGTAGAGAATATAATCATTCTTAAAACATAATTGTTTGTGAATTTCAAATATAGACTCTTTTGTGACATGCTGACCTGTCTAGTGAAACATGACAATGAAGGTGAAGAAGGAGTCTAGTGTGTACCCGATAGCAAACCAGAGATCTGCAAGTGTAGGATGAAGAGGTCAAAAGCCTAGCCTCCCTTGGAGCACTCTAGTTGACAAACTGCTATACCTCATAGTGCCAGCAGTGGGAGCTGAGTTTCCAGGCTGAGCCAGGGTTGTTGAGAGGCTGCAGGTTATGCCTGAGCATCTCCATGGAAGATGTGGGTTGGAACAGGGCTCAGCCAGCCTGGTCTCGGTGGGAGTGCTTTGCATCAGGTGACTGGCACCCATGTCTAGCTGGTCTAAGAGTTGAAGAGATTCCAAGACTCTGGGTCTCATAGGTGGATGGAGTGAAAGGCTGGCACAAACCAGGGCTGGGGAGGTGAGGCTGGAATAGAAGCTACTGGAGGCTAGAGGAAGTCATATGGAAAACACAGAAAGGCCAGTGACAGGTACAGAAGTTGACTGAGATGCCTGTTGTGAAATAGGACCTAGGTGAGCCTGTGCCTATCAGAAGGATGTCTCAGCCTTCTAGACTACAGACAGTCCAAGTGGTGAGAGTCGTCTGCCCCACTAGAGAGAGTGGGAGGTTCTAGAAACAGAAAACTGATTCTCTAGCCCTTCTAAACTCCCAAGTGTAATTTCCATTTACCCCACTGTCTTGTTCAATTCTCTAGCAAATGTTTTGGCTTTGGCAAGAGTGGTTTAGAGATGCTAGAAATTTCCTAGTTCCTGAAAGATGTATTTCTGTAGGGCTAAGTCTGAAAAGGAGTGGCCAAGTATAAAACACTTCAGTAGTACTGTAGACTGCTGACTGTGCTGTGATAAAGCCAACCTTGAAGAAGTGGGTATGAAAATATGTGTATGGTGGATGTCATGGCACACACCTCAAATCCCAGCACTCGAGAAGCAGATGCAGGCAGACCTCTGTGAATTTATGGCCATGTTGGTCTAATAGTAAATTCCAAGTAAACCAGAGCCATATAGTGAGATCCCATCTCAAAAACAAAAACAAACAACTCTCTAATCCCCACCTGGCAAGATGATAAATATGTGGCAATTGTCTAGCTTGAAGTTTTAACAGGGGGAGGGGCCGAGGAAGAAGAAGAAGGAGGAGGAGGAGGAGGAGGAGGAGGAGGAGAAAGAAGAAGAAGAAGAAGAAGAAGAAGAAGAAGAAGAAGAAGAAGAAATAAGACCCAGAACTGACATGAGATGGCTGCCTGGACAAAGGAGTAGCTCAAACAATAATGGATTCCAGTTATATTCACTGTGCACAGGAGTTTATTATGAATTTTTAACTTGGCTGCCCTCACCATGTGGTTTCTGCCTATGTACACACTAGCTAGTCAGGGACAGCCAGTTTTTACCACCTATTAGTTGGGCTTCATATTTCTTCTTATCCATGGCAGGAAATTCACCACATTAGTGAAGATTCCTGAATAAATCATCTCGGGGTTTCCATAGGATAAAACTCCAAAAGCTTTGTTGTGACACACGAGAGGTCCCCCAGAGTCACCCTGTGGGCAGAGAAAGAAAGAACTGAGCCTGGTTCAACTTGGCTCGGCTCTCCCTACCTCCTTCTGGGAAGGTTAACTCTTTCTAGTGGCCAGGACAGGTTTTCAAATTCCCTGTATCTGACTATCTGAGCTCCAGGAAGAGCAGCTTGGACATGATGTTCCTGCTCTGATCTGGGGCTTAAAGATTTGCCCATTCACAAGCCAGGCCTCCCCAGGTTCCTGTCTTCCTGCATTTCCTCTATTGAAGGCTTGAACCCTACCTTGAAAGCAGCCTTTCGTTTCTTTGGGTCTCCGGCACAAATCTGAATGTTCTTGATGAAGCTATGAAAGTAAGATTTACACACATGGTCCTTCTGGATGTAAAGTTCAGCCTCTTGTAGGCAGGCAGATCCTTCAGTGGCTTCCAAGGAAGTTCTCCCCCAGCCAAGCAGATGACACACACGCCCTGGCTTCACCTGGGCATTGTCCCTGGGCAGCCTGAGGGGCCTCACAGCTTCTGTCCTCCTGGCCTTCCTCTCCAGCTGATAGGGAAGAAGAGAGACCTGCTCAGCCAGGAGCCTGCTGGCCTGGGACACTTTGAAAGCCAGGATGGCAGAGAGGGAAGGAACCGGATCAGGGCAGGAAGCAAGAGGCAAGGCCCTGTAGCAAGGAGAGCACAGGCACCAGGAGTGGGTGTGGGGTGGGTTGTGGATGGAGGTGTGTGGATGGGGTTGGCAGGTCTCACCTTTAAGAGCATGATGTCATTAGAGAGGTCCTTAAAATCATAGGCTGGATGGGGAATGGCTTTTTCCACAGGGATGATCTGCTGAGTCTTCTCCCATACCCGGATGTTGTGGGCCCCCAGAGTGACTTTCATTGACCTGTAGAGAGCAGAGTGGAGATGACAGATGTGGTGTCAGAGAGGACACCATCCAGGAGGTGTGGCAGGCAGGGTGGGGCTCTAGCTAAGAGGACTTTAGGAGACAGGGCACCTCAGGGTTTGACCTGGTGCCCTTTGCTTCTCAAGGATATTAGACCCCTGGAGGTTCACTGTTCCTTCCAGGCAATATTCCAAAGATTGCCTTGACTATTAATGCATCCTTTCAACTTCTCCCACTGCTTAGGTCTGGCCAGTGGAATTGATTTCATCTCAGCTGGGCTGCTGGCTCTGACCTCTCACCCTTTGACCTCAGTTTCCCGAATTCCATTTTCACAGTCCTGCCCTCTAGTGAGATCTCACAGGAGCATCCATGAGTGGAGGATAGAAGCTCTAGGTGAGGCCTCTGAAAGCATGAGCTAGCTGCTTCTCCTTACCTTCCCATGCAGTGGGCAGCTGTCAGCACGTAGTTGTCTCCCACCAGGAAGCCTCCACAATGACGTCTATGTCCAGTAGCATTCACAAATCTAATAAGTGCCATGTAGGGTCGAGAGTGGGGCTTGACCTCATGGCCCCCGATGATCTCCTCTGCAAGAAAAGGCTAGAATATGGGGTGTCTGGGAGCAGGTGAGGGCAGGAGGGAAGACCTAGGGAGGGGTCAGGGGGTGAGATCTACAGTCACCAAA
>PVIH01027617.1:6396-16735 GCA_004025045.1 Sigmodon hispidus | reverse complement strand
TTACATATGTAGGTGCCCCTATATTAGGAGCATAAATATTTAAGATTGAAATCTCCTCTTGACCAATTTTTCCTGTGATGAATAAGTAGTGACCCTCTTGGTCCCTTTTTATTGCTTTTAGCTTAAAGTCTACTTTGTTAGATATTAGGATTGCAACCCCTGCTTGTTTCTTAGGACCATTTGACTGGAAAATCTTTTCTCAACTCTTTATTCTAAGCCTGTGTCTGTCTTTGTAGTTGAGGTGTGTTTCTTGTAGGCAACAGAAGGATGGCTCCTGTTGTTGTATCCATCTTGTTAGTGTGTGACGTTTTATAGGAGAGTTGAGACCATTGATATTAAGGGAAATTAGTGACCATTGATTCATATTTCTTGCCATTTTTGGTGGCAACTTGTTTGTATTTCCTTTCTCTAGGATATTCTTCTGTGGACTTATTGATTGTTTGTGATTTTGTGGGTGTATCTGAGTTCCTTAGGTTGGAGTTTTCCCTCTAATACTCTCTGTAGTGATGGGTTGGTAGATAGATATTCTTTCAGTCTGACTTTGTCCTTGTTTACTCCATCTTTGGTGATTGATAATTTTGCAGGGTATAGTATTCTAGTTTGGCAGCCATGCTGTTTTAGTGTCTGTATAACTTCTGACCAAGCCCTTCTAGTTTTCATCATTTCCATTGAATAGTAAGGCATTATTCTGATGGGTCTGTCTTTATATGTGAGTTGGCCCTTTTCTTTTGCAGCTCTTAAAAGTTTTTCTTTTTTCTGTATGTTTTGTGGCTTGATTATAATGTGGTGCCTGACTTTTTTTGGGGATCATATCTATTTGGTGTTCTGTAAGCTTCTTGTATCTTTATAGGCATTTTCTTCTTCAGGTTAGGGAAGTTTTCTTCTATGATTTTATTGAAAACATTATCTGCGCCTTTGAGCTGGTATTCTTCTCCTTCTTCTATTCCTATTATTCTCAAATTAGGTCTTTTCATGGTGTCCTAGATTTCCTGAACATTTTGAGTGATGGCTTTTTTAGTTTTACTATTTTCTTTGACTGATATATCTATTTGAGCTACTGAGTCTTCTACTTCAGAGATTCTATCTTCCATCTCCTGAACTCTGTTTGTTATGCTTGTATCTGTGGTTCCAGCTTTTTTCTTCAGGTTTTCTATTTCCATCTTTGCCTCATTTTGCGCCTTTTTTATTGCTTCTATTTCAGCTTTTAGTTCCTGGCATGTTTCTTCCATAGATTTGTTCATCTCTTTCAATTTTTTGTTTGTATTTTCTTCTATTTCTTTAAGGCTTTTTTTCATATCTTCTTTTAGAGCTTCAATGATCATCAAAAAGGAATTTTTGGTGTTGCTTTCTTCTGTTTCCTCTTCATTGCTCAGTTCAGGTCTTGTATTTGTAAGATCGCCACTCTCTTCTGGAGTTATCATGTTGTCCTTTATATTATTATGTAATTTTTTACACTGACATTTGCCCATGGCTTCAGTGGTTCACGATTAGATGGCTTCTGGTCAGTTGTGACACTCGGGTTTGTGTGCCTCCTGTAACCTCTGTGGTCAGGATCTGAGTCTGTCCTTCAGAGACCCCTGCAGATGTTGGCTCGCTCAGTTCAAGGTAACCGTGAGTAGCCATGCAACTTCCCTCAGCAGGAGCTGTGGGTATGATGACCTGCAGAGTTTATCCGTCCTTGCTCCAGAGTGCTGTGGGACTCTGCAGACAGCACTTGGTCCCGGGAGTGGAACCGGAAGCTATGGGAGCTTAACTCTCCCTCCCAGGTTGGGATATAGGCGCTTGGGCCTGGTGACCCCTCTGTACAGGGTCTGAGTCTGTCCTTCAGAGACCCCTGCAGATGTTGGCTCACTCAGTTTGAGGTGGTGGTGGGTAGCCATGCAACTTCCCTCAGCAGGAGCTGCAGGTATGGTGACCTGCACATTTTTTCCACCCCTGCTCTTAGAAAATCTTTTCCCAACCTTTTAGTCTGACCCTGAGTCTGTCCTTAAGGTTGAGGATTGTTTCTTGTTTGCAGCAGATGGATGGCTCCTATTTTTGTATCCATTGTGTTAGTGTGTGTCTTTTCATAGATGAATTGAGTACATTGATATTAAGGGATATTAGTGACCACTGATTGATATTTCCTGTTATTTTTGGTGGTAGCTTGTATGTATTTTCCTTCTATGGGCTTATCTTCTGTGGGATTATTGGTTGTTTGGGGATTCATGAGTGTATCTGGGATCCTTCGGTTAGAGTTTTCCCTTAGAGTTTTCAGAAGGGCTTGATTTGTACATAGCTATTGTTTAAGTCTGACATTGTCATGAAATATCTTGTTTACTCCATCTATGGTGACTGATAGTTTTGCTGAGTATAGTAGTCTAGGTTGGCAGCCATGCTCTTTTATTGTCTGTATAACTTCTGATCAGAACTTTCTTGCTTTCATTGTTTCCATTGAAGAGTCAGGTATTATTCTAATGGGCCTGCCTTTATACAAAGTTGGCACTTCTCTTTTATAGCTTTTAAAATTTTTTCTTTATTTTGTATGTTTTCAGGCTAGATTATAATGAGGTAAGCAGATTTTTTAGGGGGTCAAATATATTCGGTGTTCTGTAAACTTCTTTTATCTTTATAGACATTTCCATCTTTAAGTTGGGAAAGTTTCCTATACACTAAAGATTAAAAAGGCTGAAGTAGAAAGAAGGGAAACATCACTCTTTATAATAGCTGCAAATAGCATTAAATACCTTGGAGTAACTATAACCAAAGAAGTAACAGATCTATTTGACAAAAACTTTAAATCACTGAGAAAAGAAATTGAAGAGGATATCAGAAAATGGAAATATCTCCCATATTCCTGGATAGGCAGAATCAACATAATAAAAATGGCAATTCTACCCAAAGCAATCCACAGCTTCAATGCTTATCCCATCAAAATCCCAATACATTTATTTACAGACCTTGAAAGAACAATATTCAATTTCATTGGAATAGCAGGAAAGCCAGGCAGGGTTGCCAAAACAATTTTGTTCAACAAAAGAACCTCAGGAGGCAGCATCATCCCTGACTTCAAGTTATTATATAGAGCTACAGTAATAAAAACAGCCTGGTACTGGCATAGAAACAGACTTGTGGATCAATGGAATTGAATTAAAGACCCTAGCATTTACCTACACACCTATGAACACCTATTCTTTGACAAAGAGGCCCAAAATATTCAATGGAAAAAAGATAGTATGTTTAACAAATGATGTTGGCATAGCTGGCTGGCTGTTTGTAGAAAAGTGCAAATAAATCCAAGCCTGTCACCCTGCACAAAACTGAAATCCAAGTGGATCTAAGACCTCAACATAAACCCAGCTACACTGAACTTGATAGAAAAGAAAGTGGGAAATATCCTCCAACACATAGGCACAGGTGGCCACTTTCTAAATATAACACCAGTGGCACAGACTCTAAAAACAACAATCAATAAGTGGGACCTCCTGAAACTGAGAAGCTTTGTAAAGCCAAGGACACTGTCAATAGGACAAAACGACAGCCTACAGAATGGAAAAAAAATTTCACCAACCCTACAAGTGATAAAAGAATGATCTCTAAAGTATACAAAGAACTCAAGAAACTAGAGCCCAAAACCTTGAACAACCCAATCAAAAAATAGGGTTCAGAACTAAAGAAGGAAATCTCGGGAGAAGAATTACAAAATTGAAAGGCACTTGAAAAAGTGTTCAACATCTTTAGCTATCAGAGAAATACAAATCAAAACAACTTTGAGATACCACCTTACACCTGTCAGATTGGCTAAGATAAAAGATAGAGATGACAACCTATGCTGGAGAGGTTGCAGAGTAAAGGGTACACTCCTGCATTGTTGGTGGGAGTGTAAGCTTGTTTAGTCACTCTGGAATGTAGTATGGATGTTTCTCAGAAAACTGGAAATCCATCTCCCTAAGGATCCAGCAATACCACTATTGGGCATATACCCTAAAGATGAACATTCACACTCCAAAGGCATTAGCTCAACTATGTTCATAGCAGTATTATTCATAATATCAGGAACCTGGAAACAACCTAGATGCCCCTCAACTAAAAAATGGATTAACAAACTGTGATACATCTACACAATGGAGTACTATACTCAGCAGTAAGAAAAAATGATATCCCAAAATTTGTAGGCAAATGGATAGATTTGGAGAATATCCTCCTGAATGAGGTATCACAAACCCAGAAAGATATGCAGGGTAATACTTTTATTATTATCATTATCTAAGAGAAAGATTAGAATGGAAAAGGAAAGCATGGTCCACTGTTGAATGGGTTTGCACTTGGTACCCATACAGCAGAAATAACACAAAGGGCCATTGAACTCTTCCTGTAATGTCTTCACAATAGCCATGTTTATGTTACTATGCTTGTACACATTTTTATGTAATATTTTTCTTAAGATATTTTCTACATAGTAGTTTTGTTCACTGAAACTTGGACCATTCTATCAAATTGCGAGTAATAATTTTGTTTTATAATATTGAATTTCATTATTTTCCTTATAGCCATAAATATTCTTCAATGTGCATAAACACAGAATTTTTCCCCAACCTATCTTCAAGAGGTCAAAATACTCCAATTCTAACAATTTAAAATTATGTTAATAATGTATTTTTTCAAAGATTGTGTCTTTTAACACATCTGTTGGCTGTGAAAATATCTAACCAGTATATACTTGTTAACACTGGTTATTGCATTTTTTAAAGCTTTTTGCTCACTTGATAAATATAAAAAGGCATCTATCTCATCTAATATTAATTTTTTATTTCTAATTACAGGAAGTCATTATGTACTTGATAATACATCTATTATAACTAACCTATCATTGTAATTAGAAATCTCTCAAACTAACTTGTAGTAGCATGAATTTGGGTTGTAAGAAAAGAAGACTCTGAGCCAAATAATGGGGGAAGGCTGAAATATCAGAGAAAGCACCACAATCAATTCTTACCCAGTTGCCTTGCCTCTTCCTTGGTCTCATTCCTGGTCACTTTTGCCTGTAGCTTCTGTTTTTGCTGGGTTTCTACAGCCCTTATATACCCTATCCTATCCAGTTTAGGATTAAAGGCTTATTGCCTTGAACTCACACATACAGAAGAAGTTCTGTCTCTGTTGTTATGGGATTAAGTTGTGTGTAATTGACTGTCAGCTGTTTATCCTTGTATTTAAGGATCAAGGATTTTCTGAGCTGTCTGCCTCTGATTTGACTATGTGCTCTCTCTGATTTTCCAAGATCTATAAATCTCTAACAAATATCCACACTAATTTTTTCTAAATTGTCTTTGAATGTCCAGACTTTCATCTTTCCAACTACTGATTACTTGAAGTGTGTCAGTTTTTAACATTTTTATTTTCCCTAATTATTTTAACATTTTTTTGATTAAAATGACCATTTTTTATAACATTTAGCATACTGGCTTTAGATTTCTTTGTCTTCTGTTGACATTACTTTCTCTTGATTTTTAGATCTTGAATTCATTTGCCACTTTTCCATTCATATGTATCTTGGCAGAGGAAGTTAACAGTTAACAGTAGCATGTGAAACATTTCTCTTTCATTAGATCATTTAATTTTTTTCATTGAACTTTTTATATATTTTTTGCCCAGTTAATAGTTTCCAGGGCTTCTCCATATGTTTATTTTATTATTCTAAAATGTTTGTTTATTATTGTTTTATTTTCTTTAGGTTAAAATTAAAGATGGGAGTTATTTTATTTCTAGTTTTAAACTTATAGAAACATAGAAAGTTTTTGCTTTTGAAGTTATGGGATTAAAGATGTAGGTTTTTATTTATGGCTTTTTTGTGGGGATTAAAGGTATGTGTCATTGAAGTTTAGTTGTTTAGGCTTGTACTCAAAAATTAGGAAATTTTTGAGCTATGTCTGCTTAGTTTTTGACTATATGTTGATCTCTTGATATTTTAGGTTTTATTAAATATGTAACATATCACTTCATATCTTTGTTCTGTCTTTTTACTGATAGCGGTTTGGTTTGGTAGATTTAAGTTGAAAGTTTAAGTTTAGGTCTGATTTTTAGGATTAGGGAAGGGTTTCTTTTTTATTGTTTGTTTCAATTATTATAGGAGGAGAATAAAAAATTATTTCTCATGCAACTATTGCTTTCTATATGAGCTAGTCTTAAGATTAAAATTATATTTAACAGAGAGGTCAAGCAGTAACATCTATTCCCTGAGACAGACAGAACAGAGTCTGCCAAGTGTAATAGCAAAAAGAGAGCAGACAACTTCCTGGGAGCCCAGCTGAGAGATGAGAGGTCAAGCAGTGATGACTGGCATCACACCACTGTGACCTCAAAAGAGCAGTGGACCCTCTGAGCAGATAGCTGATTAAGAGCCCTCAGACCAACAACCCACTAAGATCCAAACAAGAACTAACCAAGAGTGAATTGAGAAAACAGTTGGTAGACATCAGTGTAAAAACACATACAACAATACAAAGATCAACAAGATACCACCAGAAGATGCAAGTGTTTTTGTAGCTTCAAGACCTGAACATAACAATGAAGAAGAAACAACCTTAAAAACAGCTTTATGAAACTAATAGAAGCCTTAAAAGATGATATAAAAAACCTTAAAGAAATAGAAGAAAATACAAACAGAAAAGTAGAAAAGATAAACAAAGCCCTGAAAGAAAATAAAGAAAACCAAGAAAAAGAAAACAAACAGGTGAAAAAAATCTACCAGAAATTAAAAATTGAAATAAAAGCAATAAAGAAGGTATAAACTGAGACAAAGCTGAAAATAGAATATCTGAAAAACAAGACCTAGAACTACAGATTCAAGCTTAACCAACAGAATCCAAAAGATGGAAAAGAGAATCTCTGGGGTGGAAGACTCAATAGTGGTAATAGATATACCAGTTAAAGAAAATACTAAAACCAAAAAAGTCATAACACAAATAATCCAGGAAATGTGGGGCACCAAGAAAAGGCCAAACGTGAGAATAACTGGAATTGAAGAAGGAAAAGAATACCAGCTCAAGGGCACAGAAAATATATTTAACAAAATCATAGAAAACTTCCCCAACCTAAAAAAGAAATGCCTATAAAGATTCAGGAGGAAGACAGGACACCAGATAAACTGCACCCACAAAAAAGTTCTGCTCCCCATATAATAATCAAGCTACTAAACCTACAGAACAAATAAAAACTACTAAGAGCTGCAAAGGAAAAAGGCCAAATCACCTATAAAGGCAAACCCTTCCAAACAGTCCCAAATATTTAATGGAAACAATGAAAGCAAGAAGGTCCTAGTCAGACATTATACAGACACTACCAATTCATGGATGCCAACCTAGACTACTGTATCCACCAAAACTATCAATTAACATAGATGGAGTAACAAGATATTTTATGACATAACCATATTTAAATAATACCTAACCATAAGTCCAGCTCTGCAAAAAGCACTAGAGGGAAATCTCCAACCTAAGAGAACCAGAAACATCATTGTAACCACAAATAATTCATAAGCCCACAGAAGAACCTCCCCCAAAAGGAAATACAAACTACTACCAAAAATAACAAGAAATGACAATCATTGGTCATTAATATCCCTTAATATCAATGGAGTATTCTCCTATGAAAAGACACACTCTAGCACAATGGATACAGAAACAGAAAACATCCTTCTGCTGCATACAAAATATATACTTCAACTTTAAAGATAGACACATGCTCAGAGTAAAGGGTTGGATAAAGACTTTCCAATCAAGTGGCCCTCGTAAACCAGCTGGTATAGCCATTCTAATATCTAACAAAACAGATTTTGAACTAAAATCAGTTAAAAGAGACCAGGATAGACACTACTTATTCATCTCAGGAAAATTCACCAAGACGAAGTTTGAGTTCTGAATATATATACCCCTAACACATGGGCACCTACATAAGCAAAAAAAAAAAAAACCTACTAAAAAAAAAAACTACTAAAGCCTAAACCCCATATCAAACTGGCACACTGATAGTGGGAGACTTCAATACCCTACTTTCACCCTGGGATAGAGCAACCAGACAAATTCAACAGAGAAATAAGGGATCTAGCAGAAGTTAAGACCCAAATGGATTTACTAAATATGTACTGAAACCTCCAACTGAACAAAAAGGAATATACATATGTCACCAAGTACCCCATGGAACTTTCTCTAAAATTGACCATATACTAGGTCATAAAGCAAATATCAACATGCACAAAAAAATGATTGTAACTCCTTGTCCCATATCAGATCACTCATGGTCTAAAGTTAGAGTTCAATGTAATCAAGAATCACAGGATGCCTACCAACTTATGGAAACTAAACATGGGTAACTGAACAACCTCTGGGTCAAGGAAAAAATTAAGAAAAAAATCAAAGTCTTCCTATAATTTAACGAAAAGGAATCTATGACATACCTAAACTTATAGGACATAATAAAAACAGTCTTAAGAGGAAAATTCATAGTACTAGATGCCTACATGAAAAGACTAAAGAAATGCCACACTAGAGCACTATCAGCACAGCTGATAGCCTTAGAACAATTAGAAGCAAACTCACCTAGAAGGAGTAGACAGTAGGAAATAATCAAACAGCCAACATCAAACTAAATGGAGAATAATTCAAAGCAATCCCACTGAAATCAGAACTAGACAAGTCTGTTCTATCTTCCCTTATCTATTCAACATAGTTCTAGAAGGTTTTGCCAAAGCAATAAGAGAATGAAAAGAGATTAAGGGGATACAAATTAGAAAAAAAGAAGTGAAACTATCTGTATTTGCAAATGATATGTTTATATACATGACTGACCCACAAAATTCTACTAGGGAACTTCTACACCTTATAAACACTTTCAACAATGTAGCAGGGTACAAGATTAACCCTAAGAAATCAGTTCTCCTATATACTAAAGATAAAAGTGCTGAAATAGAAATAAGAGAAACATACCATTTTATAATAACTGCAAATAGCATTAAATACCTCGGTGTAACTATACCAAAAAAGTATCAGATCTTTTGGATAAAACTTTAAATCTCTGCCAAAAGAAATTAAAGAGGATTTGAGAAAATGGAAAGATCTCCCATGTTTCTGGATAGGATAAACATAGTAAAAATGGCAGTCTTACCAAAAGCAATATACAGATTCAATGCACTTCCCATCAAAATTCCAACAATATTTTTACAGACCTTGAAGGAACAATACATAAGTTCATTTGGAATAAAAGGAAAGTCAGGATTGCCAAAACAATTTTGCTCAACACAAGAACCTCAGGAGGCATCACCATCCCTGGCTTTAAATTAGAGCTACAGTAATAAAAACAGCTTAGTACTGGCATAAAAACAGACTTGTGGATCAATGGAATCAAACTGAAGTCCCTGACATTCATTCACACACCTATGAACACCTGATTTTTAACAAAGAGGCCCAAAATATTCAATGGGAAAAAAGACAGTATCTTCAACAAATGGTGTTGGCATAAATGGATGGTAGTGTGTAGAAAAATGGAAATTGATCCAAACCTGTTTCCTTGTACAATACTCAAATCCAAGTGGATCAAAGACTTCAACATAAACCCAGCTACACTGAACTTGATGGAAAAGAAAGTGAGAAATACTCTCCAACAAATTGACACAGGTGACCACTTCCTAAATATAACACCAGTGGCACAGATACTAAGAACAACAACTAATAAGTGGGACCTCCTGAAACTGAGAAGCTTCTATAAGGCCAAGGACACAGTCAATAAGACAAAACAACAGCCAACAGCATACAGAATAGAAAACGATTTTCACCAACCCTACAAGTTACTGAGGACTGATCTCTAAAATATATAGAGAACTCAAGAAACTAGAACCCCAAACCCTAAATAACCCAATTAAAAAATGGGTTTCAGAACTAACTAAAAAGAGAATTCTTAGCAGAAGAAATACAAATGGCTGAAAGGCACTTGAAAAAGTGCTCAGCATCTTTAGCCATCAGAAAAATGCAAATCAAAACAACTTTCAGATACTACCTTACACTTGTCAGAATGGCTATGATTAAAAGCACAGATGACAGCCTGTGCTGGAGAGGATGCTGAGGGAGGGGAACACTTTTCCATTGTTGGTGGGAGTGTAAACTTGTTCAGCCACTATGGAATGCAGTATGGTGGTTTTTCAGAAAACTGGGACTCAAGCACCCCAAGGATTCAGCAATATTACTTTCAGGCATATACCCTAAAGATGCACATTGGCATTATTCGTAATAGCAAAAACTTGGAAATAACCTAGATGCCCATCAACTGAAGAATGAATTAACAAAAAAAAAAAAAAAAAAAAGATGTCATT
>PVIH01027616.1:0-16636 GCA_004025045.1 Sigmodon hispidus | reverse complement strand
GATCTCTCCAGGGCTTTAATCATAAAGGAGTGTTGGATTTTGTCAAAGGCTTTTTCCACATCTAAGGATATGATCATGTGGTTTTGTTCCTTTAGTTTGTTTATATGATGGATAACATTTACAGTTTTTCGTATGTTGAACCAGCCCTGCATTTCTGGGATGAAGCCTACTTGGTCATGGTGGATGATATCTTTTATGCTATGTTGTATACGGTTAGTCAAAATTTTTTTAAGAATTTTCGCATCAATATTCATGAGGGAAATTGGTCTGTAATTCTCCTTCTTTATTGTGTCTTTGAGTGGCTTCTCCAGGGCTTTAATCATAAAGGAGTGTTGGATTTCGTCAAAGGCTTTTTTCACATCTAAGGATATGATCATGTGGTTTTGTTTCTTTAGTTTGTTTATATGATGGATAACATTTACAGTTTTTTGCATGTAAAACCAGCCCTGCATTTCTGGAATGAAGCCTACTTGGTCATGGTGGATGATATCTTTTATACATTGTTGTATATGGTTTGCCAAAATTTTGTTGAGAATTTTTGCATCAATATTCATGAGGGAAATTGGTCTGTAATTCTCCTTCTTTGTTGTGTCTTTGAGCAGCTTAGGTATTAGGGTGATTGTGGTCTCATAAAAGGAATTTGGCAATATTGCTTCAGTTTCTACTGTGTGAAATAGTTTGAGGAGTAATGGTAGTATTTCTTCTTTGAATGTCTGGTAGAATTTGTTGTGCCTTTTTTTCTAATTCACTTTTCATTTCCTTAAATTTTTCTTTCATTTTTTTTAGTTTTTCTTTTCTTGGTTTTCTTTCATGGTTTCATTCATCTCTTGCAGTTTTTTGTTTGTATTTTCTTCTGTTTCTTTAAGGTAATATTTCATATTCTTTTTGAAGGCTTCAATAATCTTCATAAAGAAGTTTTTGCTGATGTTTCCTTCTTTCTCTTCTTTATTGCTCTGATCAGGTCTTGTAGTTGTCGGACCACCAGTTTCTTCGGGTGTTGCCTTGTTGCTTTTTGTATTGTTATATGAATTTTTGCAGTGGTGTCTTCTCATGGCTTTGGTGCTTCACACTTGGTCAGCTCCTTGTCAGTTGTTGCTAGAAGGCTTTTTTGTCTTCTGTCTGTTCTGAGCAAGGAGTCTGTGTTATCTCTGATATGCTCTGGGTAAGGGGTCAGAGTTTCATAGTCCTATTTCCTTGCCTGATGACACAGTTCGCCCTGGAGATGATGCTCAGCCAGGTACCCTAGTGGTCCCTAGAGGTGGCCCCTCACATTAAAGCCTAGGGCATGTTTACTGGCAGATCCTGAGTCAAACCCTTGATTGTGACCCTATTCTCAGGGAGAAATTCTCTGGATGGGAAGCTCAGGGGCCAGACTCCTCTCACCTCTGACTCTGCTCTGGTGAATTTTTCTCTTAAGACTGCTTTCATTGTGTCCCATAAGTTTGAGTATTTTGTGGATTTATTTTTGTAAATTCTAGGAAGGCTTTGATTGTTTTCTTAATTTCTTCCTTTACCCAGAGGGAGTTCAGTTGAGTGATGTTTAATAATGTTTCCATGAGTTGGTGGGCTTTCTGTGATTTTTGATGTTGTTGAATGCCAACTTTAGGCCCTGGTAGTCTAATATGTTACAAGGGATTATTTCCATTGTCTTGTATCTATTGATATTTGGTTTATGACCAATTATGTGGTCAGTTTTAGAGAAAGTACCACATGGTGCTGAGAAATATATATATTCCCTTGAGTTTGGATGGAAGCTTCTGTAAATACCTTTTAAATCCATTTGTATTATAACCTCTGTTAGAGTCCTTATTTCTCTGTTGGGGACCTATCTAAGGATGAAGGTGGGGTTTTGAAGTCTCCCATTATTATGGTGTGAGTATTGATATGGTATTTGAGTTTTAGTAGAGTTACTTTTACATAAATAGGTTCCCTATGTTATATGTATTTTTGCACTGGCATCTGCCCATGGCTTCAGTGGTTCACCCTTTGTCAGCTCCTAGTCAGTTGTAGTTGGAGGGTTTGTGTGTCTCCTGTCTGCTCTGAGCAAGGGGTCTGCATGTTCTCTTATTCTGTTCTAGTCACAGGCCTGAGTTTCAATGGTATCAGTCTGTCTCTGATGATGCAGTTTGCCATGAAATTGGGGCTCTGCCATGTGAGGTCCCTTCCTTTAGGGGTCGCTGGAGCAGGCCCCTCACAGTTAATGTCTAGGGTCTGTCTGCTAGTAGAAGTCTGAGTAGAGACACTTGGGTTTGACTCCGGCCCCAGAGATGGTTTCTCCAGATGGGTGGACTAGGAGCTGGAACCTTTTTACCTCTGATTCCACTCTGTACGTGAGTCTGTGTTCTGAAGGCATCAGTCTGTCTCTGATAATGCAATACCCCAAGAAATATCTGTATTTTAAATCAAATAGTGATCATAGAAGCAATGACTAACCCTGTAATATACTTAAAATTGTCTGTTTTATGCATTTTTGTTGTTGTTGTTTTATTTTGTTGGTTTCAGATAGCATTTGACTCACTCAGTGGACCAGGTGGTATCTAACTACTAGAGATCCATCTTTCTCTGCCTTTGGAGCAGTGATGTTAAAGTCATAGGCATCTGCTCCCTGACCAGACACATTAATCTTATCTTGTGAATGAACAGCCATCTTTGTGACTTTGGGTACTATGAAAATATACTGGAGATGAAGGTAGGCAAGGTTAAGTTTGATTCACATATCCCATTTTTGGGAAACTCGTAGTAGTACGACCTTAAGGCTCATGAACAAGTCTCATCAAGAAGTAGGGAACAATGTCATTCATTATATAAACAACCTGAAAAAAACCCCACATGATCATCTCCTTGGATGCTAAAAAAGCCTTCGACAAAATCTAACACTTCTTTATGATGAAAATCCTGGAGAGATCAGGAATATAGGGACAATACATAAACATAATAAAGACAATAAACAGCAAGCCAATAGCCAACATCAAATTAAATGTAGAGAAATTAAAAGCAATCTCACTAAAACCAGTAACAAGACAAGGTTGTCCTTTCTCCCCTTATCTAATATACTCGAAGTTTTAGCTAAAGCAATAGGAGAATGCAAGGAGATTAAAGGAATACCAATTTAAAAAGTAGAAATCAAACTAACTCTATTTGCAGATGATTATATGACCATATAAATAAGTGGCTCCCAAAATTCTATCAGAGAACTTTTACAACTGATAAACACCTTCAGGAATGTGCCAGGACACAAGATTAATTTTAATAAATTAATAACTCTCCTATACAGTAAATAAAAGGGTTGAAAGATAGATTAAGAAAATATCACCCTTTATAATAGCTGGAAATAGCATTAGATATCTTGGAGTAACTCTAAACAAAAAAGTGGAAAATCTGTTTGAAAAGAAATTTAAGTCATTAAAGACAGAAATTTAAGAAGATATCAAGAAATGGAAAGACTTAACATGCTGATGAATAAGTAGGATCTACATAGTAAAAATGCAATTTTACCAAAAGCAATTTACAGATTCAATGAAATGCCCATCAAAATCCCAACATAATTTTTACAGACCTTGAAGGAACAATACTAAACTTCATATAAAATAACAAGAAACTCAGGAATGTCAAAGCAATTCTGTTAAATAATAAAACTTCAGAATGTATCACCATTTTTGACTCAAGCAATAATATAGAGCTGTAGTAAATAAAATAGCCTGATACTGGCATAAAAAAGGACTTGTGTATCAATGAAATCAAATTAAATTTCCCAATCTATTTTTAATTTAATAAATTTTATTTTTGAATGAAATCTCATATTTTATCCATGTATCCCCTTGTTCAAATTCCCTTCCCCCTCACATCTCTCCCAGTCACTCTGTCTTCTCCTCATCTCTTCATCTTCTCCTCAGCAAGGGCAGGAAGTTCAAAGGTCCTAAGGTAGCTTAGTTCAGCATCCATTCCAGTCAAGTCCACATTCCTCACACCAACATTAAGACAGGGTCAGGTATTCCTCTAAAAAGAATGGGCTCCCAGGTGCCACTCCAAGGTGCTTCAGGTCCCAAGCTGTTAAATGGTTGTGGTTTGCAGCTTGGCTGTGCTTTGCTTTTTTGTTTGTTTGTTTAAAGTCCAGTAATGTGTGAGTACATCCCCTGCTTATCTGTCTGTGTTTGTAATACATCCTCAAGAGGATATTCACCAAGTCCATCCACTTGCCTGCAAATTTTAGTATATCTATGTCTCTTATTGCTGAGTACAACTCCACTGTGTAGATGTACCACAGTTTGTTAATCCATTCTTCAGTTAAGGAGCATCTAGGTTGTTTCCAGGTTCTTGCTATTACAAATAATGCTGGTATGAACATAGTTAAAATAATACTTTTGAGGTGAAAATGTGCATCTTTAGGGTATATGCCAAGTAGTGGTATTGCTGGATCCTTGGGGAGATTCATTCCCAGTTTTCTGAGAAATCGCCAATACTGCATTCCAGAGTGGCTGAACAAGCTTACACTCCAATCAACAATGGAGGAATGTTCCATTGCTCCATAGCCTCCCCAACATAGACTGTCATCTGTGTCTATTTTCTTAGCCAATGTGACAGGTGTAAGGTGTTATCTCAAAGTTGTTTTGATATTCATGTCTCTGATGACTAAAGATGTTGAGCACTTTTTTAAGTGCATTTCAGGCATTTGTAATTCTTCTACTGAGAAATCTTTTTTAATCCTGAACCTCATTTTTAAATTGTGTTATTTAGGGATTTGGGCTCTAGGTTCTTGGGTTCTCTATATATTTTTGAGATCAGTCCTCTGTCACTTGCAGTATTGGTGAAAACCTTTTCCCATTCTATAGGTTGTCATTTGTCTTACTGACTGTTTACTTGGCTTTACAGAAGCTTCTCAGTTTCAGGAGGTTACAGTTGTTGATTGTTGTTCTTAGTGTCTGTGCTATGTGTGTTATATTTAGGATGTGGTCATCTGTGCCAATTCATTGGAGGGTATTTCCCAATTTCTTTTCTATCAGGTTCAGTGTGGCTGGATTTACACTGAGGCCTTTGATCCACTTGGATTTTAGTTTTGTGTAGGGTGATAGGCTGGAGTGTATTTGCAGTTTTCTAGACACTACCATCCAGCTATACCAACATCGTTTTTTAAAGATACTGTCTTTTTCCATTGAATATTTTGGGCCTCTTTGTCAAAGATCAGGTGTTCATAGGTTTTTGGTTTAATGTCAGGAACTTCAATTTGATTCTATTGATCCACAAATCTGTTTTTATACTAGTACCGGGCTGTTTTTATTACTGTAGCTCTATAGTCTAACTTGAAGTCAGGGATGGTGATACCTCTTGAGGTTCTTTTGTTGTACAAAATTGTTTTGGCAATCCTTGCTTTTCTGCTATTCCAAAAGAAATTGAGTATTGTTTTTTCCAGGTCTGTAAAAAATTGCTTTGGGAGTTTGATGGGAATTGGATTATATGGGTAGATTGTTTTTGGTAGGATTGTGCTTTTTACTACGTTGATCCTACCTATCCAGTAACATTGGAAATCTTTTCATTTTCTGATATTCTATTCATTTTCTTTCTTCAGTGATTTGAAATTTTTGTCAAATAGATCTGTTACTTCCTTAGTTATAGTTACTCCATGGTATTTATTTTATTTGCAACTCTTATGAAGGGTGATGTTTCCCTTGCTTCTTTTTCAGCCCTTTTATCTTTATTAGGGCTACTGATTCCTTTGAGTTATTCTTTCATCCTGCTACCTTACTGAAGGTGTTTATCAGCTGTAGATGTTCCCTAGTAAATTTCTGTGGGTCACTTATGTCTAAAATCACATCATCTGCAAATAGAGATAGTTTCACTTCTTCTTTTCCAATTTGTATCCCCTTAATCTCTGTGTGTTCTCTTATTGGTTTAGCTATAATCTCAATAACTATATTGAATAGACAAGGGGAGAGAAGACAGCCTTGTCATGTTCTTGATTTTAGTGGGATTACTTTGTGTATTTCTTCGTTTAGTTTGATGTTGGCTGTCAGCTTTTTGAAAATTGCCTTTATCATATTTAGATATTTCTCTGAATCTTTCTAGGACTTTTATCCTAAAGGAGTGTTGGATTTTGTCAAAGGCTTTTTTAGTGTATAAGGATATAATCATGTGTTTTTTTTCCTTCAGTTTTTTATATGATGAATGTCATTTACAGTTCTCTGTATGTTCAGCCATCCCAGCATTTCTGAGATGCAGCTTACTTGATCGTGGTGGATGATTTTTTTCTATGATTTTGTATATGGTTTGCAAATATTTTGTGAGAATTTTTGCATCAATATTTATGAGTGAAATTGGTGTGTAATACTCTTTATTTCTAGCGTCTTTGCATGGCTTGGTATTAGGATTATTGGGGCATCATAAAAAGATTTTGGCAAGTTCCAACTCTGGCCTCCCTGTGGACCTCCTTTCAAAGGCCAGAGCCATAGTCTGGAATTTGACCTCCTGGATAGGCCTGCCTTTGACCAGGGCTGAGAGAAGCCTTCTCCCAGCAATCACGGATGACACATCATAGATGCTAGGTACCTGTCTTCAAGGCAGGCTGAATCATCAGAGTGATTGACATCTCTCCGAACAGTGTTACCTTCTGTTGCCTGAGGCCGAGTGGGAGTCAGGTGGCTTTAGAGTTTGAGAATCCTGTGAAATGACCAGAGCAAGAAATTATACAGATTCCAGAGCAGATAGGAAACACACAGCTCATGTAGACACAATGGATTAAAGATTCTACTAAGTCCTGACTAGGGTAAATCAAGGAAGCAATGGGTAGGTGCCAGTGCAAGAATCCGTATAACAATATACAGGGCAACAAGGCAACACCAGCTTGATGATTTCTCTATAACACCAAGACCTGAACAGAGCAATAAAGAGGAAACAAAAGGAAACAACAATACAAATACCCTTATAAAGATTATAGCAGCCTTAAAAGAGAATATGAAAAAGTCCCTTAAATAAATAGAAAAAATAAATAAAATACTGGAAGAGATGAACAAATCCTTGAAAGAAAACCAAGAAAGAGAAATCCAAGAAATGAAGGAATCATTCCAGGAAATAAAAATTGAAATAGAAACAATAAAGAAGGAACAAAATGAAGCAAAGGTTGAAATACGGTATCTGAAGAAATGATCTGAAACTACAGATAGAAGCAAAAGCAACAGATTCTAAGAGATGGAAGAGAAATCTCTGAAGACTCAATAGTGGAAATAGATAAATCACTCAAAAAAAAACCAAAACAAAATAATCCATAACAGAAAACATTGAGAAAATTTGGGACACTATGAAAAGAGCAAACCTGAGAATAATAGGAATAGAAGAAAAAGATGAATACCAGCTCAAAGGCACAGATAATTTATTCAATAAAATTATAAAACTTTCCCAAAGAAGTAAATGCCCACAAAGATACAAGAAGCTTACAAAACACCATATAGAATAGACCCTTTTTAAAAAAGCCAGCTCACCATTTAATAATTAAGTCACAAAGCATACAGAACAAAGAACAATTATTAAAATCCATAAAGGAAAAGGACTAACTTACCTATAAAGGCAGACCCATCAGAATAAATCTTAACTATTCAATGGAAACAATAAAAGTGAGAAGATCCTGGTCAGAAGTGATACAGACACTAAAAGAGCATAGTTACCAACCCAGACTACTATATACAGCAAAACTATTAATCACCATAGTTGGAGTAAGCAAGATATTTCACAAGAATTACAAGTTGATTCAATACCTCTCCACAAATCAAGCACTACAGAAGGCACTTGAGGGATAACTTTACCCTAACTAACCAGATACACCCATTAAACCACAAACAATAATGTCAGAGAAGAAAAAAAACAGTAAAGAAATACATACAAACTATCAACAAAAATAAAAAGAAGTAACAATCAGTGGTCATTAATATCCCTCAACATCAATGGAGTAAACTCATGTATTAAAAGACATACCCTGACACAATGAATAAGAAAACAAAAGCCACCATTCTGCTGCATACAAGACACTTCAAGTCCAAAGACAAACACAAGCTCAGAGTAAAGGAATGGGAAAAGATTTTTCAAACAAATGGCTTCAAGAAACAAGTACACTTCAACCTAAAATCGTTCAAAAGAGATCAGAACAGATATTGTTTATTCATCTCAGGAAAAGTCAATGGAGATGAGATCTCAATCCTGAATATTTATGCCTCTAATATAAGGGCACCTACCTATATAACAGAAACACTACTAAAGATCAAACCCTGCATCGATTCTCACACTCTAATAGTGGGAGACTTCAGTACCCTACTTTTACCATTGGATAGGTCAATTAGACAGAATCAACAAAGAAATAAGTGGTGTAACAGATGTAATGATGCAAAAGGATTTAATAGATATTTATAAAATCTTTCATCTAAACACAAAGAAATATACATATTTTTCAGCACCCCATGTAACTTTATTTAAAATATACCACATATTCGCTCATAAGGCAAATATCAATAGTTATAAAATAATGGGAATAACTCCTTGTACCATATCAGACCACCATGGCCTAAAGTTATAATTCAACAACAACAAAAATCCCAGAAAGTTTACAAAATCATGGTAACTGAACTTCTCTACATTGAATCTCCTCTGGTTCAGGGAAGAAGTTAAGAAAGAAATTAAAGACTTTCTAGAATTTAATGAAAATGAATCCACAACATACTCAAACTTATGGGACACAACAAAAGCAGTCTTAGGAGCAAAATTCATAGCACTAGATTTCTATGTAAAAAATCAAGAGAAAACTCACACTAGAGACCTAACAACTCAGCTGAATGCTTTAGAAGCAAACTCAACTTGAAGGAGTTGATGACAGGATATAATCAAACTTGGGGCCCAAATCAGTACAATAGAAGGAAAGAGAACAATACAAAATATCAATGAATTAAAAAGTTGGTTCATTGAGAAAGTCTACAAGATAGACAAACCCTTATCAAAACTAAACAAATGACACAGAGAGTTTTCAAATTAACAGAATCAGAAACAAAAAAGGGAATATAACAACAGACTTCCAGGAAATTCAAAGAATTATTAGATAATACTTTCTAAATCTATACTCTACTAAAATGTAAAACCCAAAAGAAATGGACAGCTTTCAGAACAAGTACCAATTACCAAAATGAAACAAAGAACAGTTTGAAGACCTAAACAAACCTATAAAACCATGAGAATTTGAAGCGGTTATTAAATGTCTTCCAAAAAAGAAAAAAAGAAAGAAAAAAAAGCCCAGGTCCAGATGGTTTTGCAGCAGAATTCTACCAGACTGTAAAGAAGAATTAATACCAATACACAACAAATGATTCTATACAGTGGAAACTGGAGGAACAATACCAAACTCTTTATATGAGGCCACAATCATCCTGATACTCAAGCAGCACAAAGATGCCACAAAGAAAGAAAATTACAGACAAATCTCCCTGATGAATTTTCATGCAAAAATAATGAACAAAATTATGGTAAACCAAATCCAATAACATATAAAAGAGTCATTCACATTGATCAACTAGGCTTCATCCCAGAAATTCTGGGTTGATTCAATATTTGGAAAACTGTAAATATCATCAGTCATATAAACAAATTGAAGAAAAAAAACACATGACCATCTCCTTAGAAGGTGAAATACCATTTGACAAAATCCAATGTTCCTTTATAATAATAGTCCTGGAGATATCATGAATACAGGGAAAAATTTCTAAGTATAATAAAGGCAATTTACAAGAAGCCAAAGGCCAACATCATATTAAATGGAGAGATACTCAAAGCAACCCCACTGAAAACAGGAAATAAACAAGGCTATCTGTCCCCTCTCCCTTTATCTATTCAACATAATTCTCAAAGTCTTAACCAAAGCAAGAAGTGAAAAAAGAGATTAATGGGATACAAATTGGAAAGAAGAAGTAAAACTATTTCTATTGTAGATGATATGATTGTAAACATAAATGACCCACAAAATACTACCAGGGAACTTCTACAGCTGATAAACTCCTTCAGCAATGTTACAGGATACAAGATTAACTAACACAATCAGTAGCTCTCCAATACACTAAAGACAAACAGGCTGAAAAAGAAATAAGGAAAACATCACCATTTATAATTGCTGAAAATAGCATTTAATACCTTGGAGTAACTATAACCAAAGAAGTAACAGATCTGTTTGACAAAAAATTTAATGACTGAAGAAAGAAACTGAAGAGGATATGAGAAAATGGAAAGACCTCACTGACCCTGGATAGGTAGGATCAACATAGTAAAAATGGCCATCTTAACAAAAGCAATCTGTTGAAGAAAATTTCCGGGGCCCATTTGGGCCAGAGTTTTGGACCTGGCCTGTGACAGCTTTTGTCCCCCAAAGAAATAAATCAGACATTTATATTAATTTCATACTGTTTGGACCATGTCTCAAGCACATTACTAGCTAGCTCTTTCATCTTAATTCAACCCATTTCTAGTAATCTACTTGCCACATGTCCTAGCCTGTGGCTCACCTGGATTCCTTACATGTCTCTTCTTTGGGGGTCAAATGTAGACTGGCTAACTCCACCCTCCTTCTACCTGTCTGTCCTCTGATCCTCCACCCACTTCTATGGTGCTGCACATAGGTGAAACAAGTTCCTTTATTTTCAGCATACAGAGAATATTACCACCACAGCAATCTACATATTCAATGCTATTTTCATCAAAATCCCAACACAAGTTTTTTTACAGACCTTGAAAGAACAATACTAAATTTTATTTGTAATAACAAGAATGCCAGGGTTGCCAAAAAATATGTTCAACAAAAGTACCTCAGAAGGCATCACCATCCCAAACTTCAAGTTATACTATAGAGATACAGTTGGAAAAACAACCTGGTACTAGCACAAAAACAGACTTCTGGATCAATGGAATCCAGTTGAAGACCCAGACATTAACCCATACACATATAAATACCAGTTTTTCAACAGAGTCCCAAAATTTTCAATGGAAAAAAGATTGTGTTTTCAAGAAATTGTGTTGACATATCTAATGGAAGTATGTAGAAAAATGTAAATAGATCCAAGCCTATCACTATGCATAAAACTCAAATCAAAGTGTATCAAAGAGCTCAACATAAAACCATCTATACTAAAGTTGGTAGAAAATAAAGTGGGGAAATACCCTTCAATGCATTGGCACAAATTACCACTTTCTAAATATAACACCAGTGGCACAGACAATAAGAACAACAATCAATAAGTGGGACCTCCTGAAACTGAGAAGCTTCTGTAAGGCAAAAGACACAGTCATTAAAACAAAATGACAACCTACAGAATGGGAAACCATTTTCATCAGCCCTACAAGTGACAGAGGTCTGACCTCTAAAATTTACAGATAACTCAAGAAACTAAAGTCTAAAACCCTTAATAACTCATTTATAAATGGGGTTCAGAACTACAAAGGAAATTCTCAGCAGAATTACAAATAGCTGAAAGGCACTTGAAACAATGCTCAACATCTTTACCCAGTAGAATCTTTACCCATCAGAGAAATGCAAATCAAAACAACTATGAGATACCACCTTAACACCTGTCAGAATGGCTATGAACAGAAACACAGATGACAGCTTATGCTGGAGAGGATGCAGAGCAAGGGGAACACTCCTCCATTGTTGGTGGGAGTGTGAACTTGTTCTTCTCAGAAAACTGGGAATTGATCTTCCCAAGGATTGAGTGATTCAACTTTTGGGCATGTATCGTAAAGACACACATTCATACCCAAAAAGATTAGCTCAACTATGGTCATAGCAGAATTACTCATAATTTCAAGAACCTGGAAACAACCTAGATGCCCTTCAACTGAAGAATGGATTAACAAACTGTGGTACATCTGCAAAATGGAGTACTACTCAGCAATAAGAAAGAAATGATATACTACAATTCCCAGGTAAATGGATGAATTTGGGGAATATTCTCCTGAGCAAGGTCTCACAAACCTAAGCAGGAGATGGACATAATCATTAGTGGATTTTAAGCAAAATCTTTCTTTTTTTTTTTAAATGAGCAAAGATTATTTAAATCTTTTTTTTGATGAGCAAAGTGATTTAAAACACACACATACACTAACATAAACAAAGCAAAACTTCTGGTTTGTTTGTTGAAGGATTGCATAGCAGAATTTTGTGTTGGCTATAGTGCATTAGTTGTGACCTATGTGCTTTCTGTATTTGTAGCTGAGGTTAAACTGGCTTGAGAAGCTTTAGAATTTATATTTTATATTTCATGTATTTTAGAGAAAAGAGAACTTTTATTACTGTATGGAATTTTTTGTTATCTATTCTGAATAGTTTGCTTTTTTATATAATGTTTGATATTGATGTTCTAAAACATTAAAAAGAGTTTGACAATATTCCTTCAGCTTATACTCTATGAAACAGTTTGAAGAGTAATGGTATTAGTTTTTCTTTGAATGTCTGGTAGAATGCTGCAGTGAAACCTTCTGGACCTGGACTTTTTTTTACTTAGCTGTCTTTTACTGACAGCTCAATTTCATTTGGTGTTACAGGTCTGTTTAGGTATTTAATCTGTTCTTAATTTAATTATAGTAAGTGGTACCTGTTGAGAAAACTCTCCATTTCTTTTATGTTTTCCACTTTTGTGGAGTACAGATTTTCAACGTATGACCTGAAAATTCTCTGGGTTTCATGGTGGTGTGATGTTATGTCCCCCTTTTCATTTCTGATTTGGTTGATTTGGATACTCTCTCTCTGCTTTTTGTTTAGTTTGGATAAGGGCTTTTCTATGTTCTTGACTTTCTCAAAGAACAAACTCTGATTCATTGAGTCTTTGTATTGTTCTTTTTGTTTCACTTGTATTGATTTCAGCTCTAAGTATGATTATTTCCTGCCATCTACTCCTTCTAGGTGAGTTTGCTTCTAATTGTTCTAAGGTTTACAGTTGTGCTGTTTGTTCTCTGGTGTGGGATTTTTCTAGGTTTTTCATATAGACATCTAGTGCTATGAATTTTCCCCCTAAGACTGCTTTCATTGTGTCCCATAAGTTTGGGTATGTTGTAGACTTATTTTTGTTAAACTCTAGGAAGTCTTTAATTTCTTTCTTAATTTCTTCCTTGACACAGAGGTGGTTCAGTTGAGTGATGTTCACTTTCCATGAGTTGGTAGGCTTTATGTAACTTTTGATATTGTTGAACTTTAACTTTAGTCTATGCAGGTCTGATATGATACAAGGGATTATTTCCAGTTTTTGTATCTATTGATATTTGCTTTATGACCAATTATGTGTTCAGTTTTAGAGAAAGTTACATGGGGTGGTTAGAAATATGTATATTTCTTTGTAATTTGGTGGAAGCTTCCATAAATATGTAATAAATCCATTTGTATCATAACCTCTGTTAGACTCCTTATTTCTCTGTTGAGTCTCTGGTTGACCTATCCAAGGGTGAAAGTGGAGTACTGAAGCTTCCCACAATTAGAGAGTGAGAATTGATGTGTGATTTGACCTTTAGTAGAGTTTCTTTTATATAGGTAAGTGCCCTTATATTAGGGTCATAATTATTCAGGATTGAAATCTTATCTTGACCAAATTTTTCTGAGATGAATAAGCAATGTCCATCCTGGTCTCTTTTAATTGATTATAGTTTGATGTCTACTGTGTTATATATTAGGATGGCAACACCAGTTTGCTTCTAGAGGCCATTTGATTGGAAATTATTTTTCCCAACCTTTTACTCTGAGCCTGTGTCTGTCTTTTGAAATGAGGTATGAATCTTTCTTTTTTTCAATTTAAACCATGACTTTATTGCTTTTAATTAGTAATAACATTTTGGTCCATTAAAGTAAAACATGAAAATAACTTCCTCTGAGCTTCTTGTGTGTTTCTTTAATTTACTAGGACATTTAAAAACTGTTTAGGATGCTCATGTCACATTACAGTTATGAAATAACCTTCACTCCATTCTAACCCATATCAGTCAAAGGTTTTCACACATATTGCTAAAAGCCATAACCCCTTTTCAATATAACATTGCCACTGCTGTTTTAAGGTCAGTCGTGGCTCCAACCATGCTGTTATGTGGTACACAACATAATCCTTCAACTACAATGCGCTTTCATCTACCAGAAGGGAGGAGGGCCAATGCTACTGGTTTTGGGTTTTATTTATTATTTAGTAGATTATATCAGTTTAAGAGAATAAACCTTCTGAGTATTTATCATACGCTTGACTTTTTTCCTCTGTATTTGCAAATTTTGGTCTTTTAGATGTTATGATACTCAGAAAGATCATTTTGAATGCTTATTAAACCAATAAGTAAAGTTTATGATGCTGGAATTTTCTAGAACTTGACAGTGAGATGTGTCCTTTACAAGTAAACAAGAAACATTGCCAGTGAACTCTGTGCCTACAGTATTGAAAACTAGAAAAAAAATGAACAATTTCTTTTACTATATTTTTACTTTTTTCTATATATATATATACATATATTTATTATTTGGTGTTTTTACATCATGCACCCCATCAAACTCAGATATCAAACTCATTATCATGCCGACTACTATGATCTCCCCAAATACAAAACCACCCATTCATACTGCTCATTTGAGCATAAATAAATTTCCTGTGGCTAGTCCCTTAAAGAAAACAAGTCTTTTCTCACCCAAACGCTATGAGAGGCCATCAATGCAGAAGTGAGGCATTGTGTCATTTACCACAAACCCATAATAACCTAATTAAAAATGGGGTTTAGAACCAAAAAGGGAATTCTCTGAGGAAGAATTAAAAATGGCTGACAAGCACATAAAAAAGTGCTCAACATAATTGTTTTTTTTTTATCATTCTCAAGTTGGCTTTCTTTTTTTCCTTTTATTATTATTATTATTATTATTATTATTAACAAAGAAGTCACACTTTCTAACCTTGTATATCCTTATTCAAGGTAACTTCCCCCTCTTACCACATCAGGTAATTCTTTCTTCTCCACAAATCCCCATCCTATCCCTGGGCAGGCTGCAGGCAGTCCCATGGTCCCACTGCCCCAATGTTGCTTAGTTAAGTCTCCATTCCTGGCAGATGAAGTTTTCTCCCTGCTCCCTCAAGAGTGAGTCAGGTGTTCCTCTAGGGCGAGTGGGATCTAAGGTGTCAGTCCAGGGTGTTTCTGATCCCAAGCTGTTCAGTAGTTGTGGTTTGCAGCTTGGGCATGCTTTGCTTTGTTTGTTTGTTTGTTTGTTTGTTTGGAGTCCACTAATGAGTGAGTACATCCCTTGCTTATCTTTCTGAGTTTGTGATTATCTCACTCAAGAGGATATTCTCCAAATCCATCCATTTGCATGCAAATTTTAGGATATCATTCTTTCTTACTGCTGAGTAGTACTCCATTGTGTAGATGTACCACAGTTTATTAATCCATTCTTCACTTGAGGGACATCTAGGTTGTTTCCAGGTTCTTGCTGTTACAAATAACGCTGCTAAGAACATACTTGAGCTAATGCCTTTGGAGTGTGACTGTGCATCTTTAGGGTATACACCCAGAAGTGGTATTGCTGGGTCCTCAGGATTGCCAAAACAATTTTACTCAACAAAAGAACCTCACGAGGTATCACGATCCCTGATTTCAAGTTATACTATAGAGCTACAGTAATAAAAACAGCCTGGTACTGGCATAAAAACAGACTTGTGGATCAATGGAATAGAACTGAGGATCCAGACATTAACCCAAAAACCTATGAACACCTGATCTTTGACAAAGAGGCCCAAAATATTCAATGGAAAAAAGATAGTATATTTAACAAATGGTGTTGGCATAGCTGGATGGAAATGAGTAGAAAAATGCAAATAGATCCGAGCCTGTCACCCTGCACAAAACTCAAATCCAAGTGGGTCAAAGACCTCAACTTAAACCCAGCCACTTTGAACTTGATAGAGAAGAAAGTTGGAAATACACTTCTGCGAATTGGCACAGGCAACCACTTCCTAAATATAACACCAGTGGCACAGACACTAAGACCAACAATCAATAAGTGGGATCTCCTGAAGCTAAGAAGCTTCTGTAAAGCCAAAGACACTGTCAATAGCACAAAACAACAGCGTACAGAATGGGAAAAGATTTTCACCAACCCTAAAGGGATAGAGGATTGATCTCTAAGATATATGAAGAACTCAGGAATCTAAAGTCCAAACCTTGAATAACCGAATCCAAAAATGGGGTTCAGATCTAAAAAGAGAATTCTCAGCAGAAGAATTATGAATGGCTATAAGGCACCTGAAAAAGTGCTCATCATCTTTAGCTATCAGGAAATGCAAATCAAAACAACTTTGAGATACCATCTGATACCTGTTAGATTGGCTAAGATAAAAGACACAGAGGAGAGCCTATGCTGAAGAGGATGCAGAGCAAGGGGAACACCCCTCCATTTTTGGTGGGAGTGTAAGATTGTTCAGCCACTTTGGAATGCAATATGGCAGTTTCTCAGAAAATTGAGAATCAATCTCCCCAAGGACCCAGCAATACCACTTCTGGGTATATACCCTAAAGAGGCACATTCACACTCCAAAGGTATTAGCTCAACTATGTTCATAGCAGCATTATTTGTAATAGCAAGAACCTGGAAACAACCTAGATGTCCCTCAAC
>PVIH01027615.1:0-16636 GCA_004025045.1 Sigmodon hispidus | reverse complement strand
TATTCAAGGTTTTGGGATCTAAATTCTTGAGCTCTTTATATATCTTAGAGATCAGTCCTCTATCACTTGTAGGGTTGGTGAAAATCTTTTCCCATTCTGTAGGCTGGCGTTTTGTCCTATTGACAGTGTCCTTGGCTTTGCAGAAGCTTCCCAGCTTCAGGAGATCCCACTTATTGATTGTTGGTCTTAGTGCCTGTGTAAAGTGTTTTTATCTGTATAAAAAATAGCTATTTTAAATAGACTCCAAGACATTGTTGCAAGCAAAAAGTATTGTATACAAAGCCCGTATACATCCAGAAAATGAAAAAGATGTACAAAACTTCAGATGGACCAAATGAAGAATTTGAAGAAAGCTGCTTTTTTTTTTTTCAGGTGAAAATTTGCATTAGTAAATAATTGGCTGTGTCTCAGGATAAAGTAAATTAGTTGAATTACACACGCATAGAAATTCTTTTCCTAACCTTTATTTTTGTTTATTTAACTATGCTTACATCCTTAAAGAAACTGATACAGCTAACCATTAGCTCACATACAAAAGAGGTTTAGTGCAGAACAGCACTTCAAGGCAGTGGAACAAAGGAGATATGACAGGTCCGAACTGATGTGTGGGAATCTACAGCTGAGAAGAAGATGAAACTTTACCTCACTTGTTTGAACCAAGCACAGAAGCCCGAAAGAAAACTGACTAAGCCCGGGAATGCCTGTTCTTGTAATTGTTGTATTAACTCATTGAAGACACATGCGAATGCGCGCGCGTGCGCGCGGACACACACAAACACACACACACACATCATGAGCAAATATTTTAAAACTTATGTCTTAAAGACACTACTGTACAATTAAATTTTCTAAAAATTTTATGCATGATTCATAGACATTGTTTTGCTTTGTTTGTTTAATGTCACTTTAGATGCCCATAATTTAAATGGCCTGGGAAATCAAGAGACACACTTATGGCAAGTTGAAGTCACCAACGGCATTACATCCTATGAACAGATGGTTGAAGTAAGTGTAATTTTTTTGTATAAGCCAAACCACATTTAAAGTATAGACATTTAATAGTGTTCTACTTCCTCAGGAACTAAATCCACAACAGACTATACTAACTCTCCACAGTATGCCTGATAAGAGGCAGGCTGGAAAAGAACCTGATAATTTTAATGTAGTTGAGACTTATGGAGCATTTAAGTGTCCATTGTTAGAACTAAGCTTTGCAGTATATACTTATTATTTGGAGCCATTGAAACTCTTCCATGAAAAGATAATTTTATTGATACTAAGAAATTTTATATGTGAGAGACCTCTAATTAAAGTTTGGTGAGTATAGCAATCTTTTGAGTGATGTCACATTACTGCCCAAGACATGACTTTGGTAAGAAAGGAAAGTTTTAAGTCTAATGTATATTGGACAACAATTAGGTAGCAAGTCTAAAGTCAGTAAATATGAATATGAAATACACAAAGAGCAATACTCCAAATATAATGATTGTGAGAAATTTTTCATTAAGAAATTCAAACCTCAAAAATATTGCAAACCAGATATTAGTGAATAGTCTCATGGGTAATAAGAATGTAACTTTTTTTTTGTCTCAAGGCAGAACTACAGATTCAAGAGAAAATGCATCAAGGGGCAAAACCATATGAATATAAAGAATGTGCAGAAACATTTTATCAGAATTCACAGCAC
Source organism: Sigmodon hispidus (assembly GCA_004025045.1). Lineage (NCBI taxonomy): Eukaryota > Metazoa > Chordata > Mammalia > Rodentia > Cricetidae > Sigmodon > Sigmodon hispidus. Next base: position 14,949 of record PVIH01027615.1, on the reverse strand, counting down.
ACCATGAATCAGACATCTCGATCATATGAGAACCTCTTCAGATGGGAGGAATGTAGAAAATCTTTCTATTACCAGTCCACTCTCACTCAGCATCAAAGGTTTCATATAGGGGAGAAACTCTATGAGTCTCCACAGTGCTGGGAGATTTTCCCCTGGAAGTCTCAGGTCAGTGTACACGAGACATTTCATGCAGGCGAGAAACGCTACGAGTGTGAAGAATGCAGGAAGTCTTTCCACCGGAAGGCAAACCTCATTCGACATCAGAGAAGAACTCACAGCAGGGAGAAACCTTACGAATGTATAGAATGTGGGAAAACTTTCTACTGTAACTCAGACGTAACTCGACATCAGAGAAGAACTCACAGCAGAGAGAAACCCTACAAATGTGCAGAATGTAGTAAAACTTTCTACTGTAAGTCATACCTCATTCGACACCAGAGCCGAACTCACAGCAGAGAGAAGCCCTACGAATGCACGGAATGTACTAAGACTTTCTACTGTAAGTCAGATCTTACCCGACATCAAACAACACACAGTGGGGAAAAGCCTTTTGAATGTAACGAATGCTCTAAAACATTCTACTATAAGTCAGACCTTGCTAACCATCAGAAAACTCATACAGATGATAATCCTTATGAATGTAAACAATGTAGGAAAACTTTCTGCTCCAAGTCAAGCCTGAATCAACATCATAGGATTCATACTGGTGAGAAGCCCTACGAATGTAATGAATGCAAGAAAAGTTTCAATTCTAAGTCAAACCTCACGGAGCATCAGAGAAGAACTCATACCCGAGAGAAGCCCTATGAATGTAGTGAATGTTGGAAATCTTTCTACTGTCGCTCAGAACTCATTAATCATCAGAGGACTCATACAGTGGAGAGATACTATGAATGTAAAGAGTGTAGAAAAAATTTTTACTGTAAGTCAAACCTCAATCAACATCAAAGGACCCACACAGGAGAGAAACCATATGAATGTAAAGACTGCAAGAAAGCTTTTTATTGCAAGTCAAATCTTAATCAACATCAAAGAACTCATACAGGTGAAAAACCTTTTGCATGTAAAGACTGTAGCAAAGCTTTCTATTGCAAATCAAGCCTTGTTAAACATCAAAAAATTCATTCAGGTGAGAAGCCATATGAGTGTGAAGAATGTAAGAAAACTTTCTTCCAAAAGTCAGATCTCACTCGCCATCAGAGAACACACACAGGTGAGAAACCCTATGAATGTAAAGACTGTAGGAAAACTTTCTATTGTAAGTCAAACCTCAATCAACATCAGAAAACCCATGCACATGAAAAACCTTATGAGTGTAAAGAATGTAGGGAAGCATTCTATTCTAAGGCAGAGCTCACTGAGCATGAAAGAAGTCACACAGATGAGAAACCCTATGTGATGTTTAATATTGATTGTCAACTTGACAAGCTCTGGAGTCATCTGGGAGACAGGCCTCTAAGCATGTCTGTGAAAGATTGTTTAGAGTAGCCTCTGGAGATGTCCAATCAGTTATCTTGATTTGGTTGGTTGAAGTGGGAAGACTCACCATAAACATGGTGGCTTCATTCAGTGGCCTGGTGTTATGTACCGCATGACAAGAGGTGGGACCATTCTGTAGACTGGGGTTTTGGACTACACGAAAAGGAGAAAGGAAGAGGAAGCATGGCTTGTTTTCTGCTTCCTGTCTGAATGCCACTTGACAAGCTGCCTCAGGCTCCTGCCATAATGACTCCCCTGCCATGAAGGCTTGTACCTTCAGACTGACCACAGCAAAAGATAATTAATGCAAGAAATTGGTTCTCAAAAGTGACGTCATTGCTCTGATGATTTCTAAGGTCATTGACAATGGCTTTCATGTGGAATGTAGAAGATTTTGAAACTGGGCTGTTAAAACCTTTGAATGCTGTGCTACAAAGCTACATGGGCCATTCTGGTGGAATTTTATAAGACCAGGAGGCAGACAGAAGTACAGACTGGAGGCTCTGGCTCACAAAGCTTCAGAGGGGAATGAGCACTATCAGGAACTGGGCTAGAGACCATTTGTGTAATCCTTTGCCATGAATCTGGCTTCATCTGTGTTCTGAGAAACTGAGTAAAGGTGAATTTAAAGGAAATGTGCTGATTTGTTAGATGAAGAAAATTTCCAAGTAGCAATGCATTAGCAATGCATTCAGACTATGACAGTTTCTGATAACAGAACTTACAAAAGTTTACAATGAAAAAACTTCCATTGAGCAGAAGATAAATACAAAAGCAACTAAAACTTAGAGCGTCTCAAAGATTAAGAAAGCTAAGGCAAGGCAACAGTTGTAGGCCAGGCATATATGGAAAGGAGGCTTTGTTAACAGAGAACATTCTGTCCTGTGCCAGAACAAGAGGGAATGTGTCCTGGGTTCCCTGCTGCACCGACAAAGGCTTCAGCTTGTTAAAATGCAAACTTATTTTAAAGAAAAAAGGCCTAGACTGAGAATGCAGCTATTTCTGTAGGGTAAACACACACTAGATGACAGTTGTGATTCAAGAGGGCATCTATCATAACTAATGAGCAACAGCTCCTGGAAGTTTTATATATGTGATACTAGCTCATATGCATGAAAAGTGGAATATTGAGAGCGTCATGGAGACTTGCTCCAGAGTTTCAGAGAAGCAGGTATGGCTAGGCATTGTAGGTCAGGACTAGAGTCTCCACCTGGAGGTTCTGAATTCCCACTACATCAACCTGAGAAGGTGAACTCTAAATTGTTATGGAAACTCCAGTATATAAGTGATACCAGGACCATGAGGATACCCACCAAGGAAAGCTACAGGCAAGGAGTGGGGCCAGCCCTAAAGGGGATGGATGTGCCACAGGTAGCACAGATGGAAGTTGTCAAGTACTTTGGATTCAAGATGATTATTCTATTACAAATCTCAGATGCTGGACATGGAGAGGCAAGGTTTACTGTTTTCTTTCCTGAGTTTCAGCCCTGATTTTTTTTTCTTTTTTAGGAAAGGGAATGTTTGCTCTATGCTTTTATGTATTTGAATCATGTAACTTTTTTTTTTTTTTTTTGGTATTAAAGGACCTCACAATTAAAAGATCGTTTCAGATGAAACTTGGATATTGCATATTAAAACAATGTTGGAACTGTTAAGATGAGGGGCTTTTGATGATGTACATAATACACTTTGCATCAGCTTATGGGGAAAGAGAGAAAAAGTTATTGCTCAACAGTGATAGCCATGTCAGGTTTGTAAGAAATAGAACTGTGGTGGCTAGTATTGTCAGCTTGACAAGGTCTGGAGTCACCCGGTAGATGGACCTCTGAGAACGTCTGGGAGAGATTATCTTAAGTTAATTGGGATGGAAAAAGTTGCTTTAAATGTTTGCAGCACCGTTCTGTGGACTGGGGTCTAGACTGCATGAAAAGGAGCAAGATGACTAAGAATGATTCTGACTCTTGATGGGGATGCCACTGGACCACCTCGAGTCCCTATCACCCTAACACCTCCCTGTCTGGATGAATTCTATCTTTGAACTGTGAACCAAAATAAACCTTTTCTTAATTTGAAAGCCATAGGAAAAGCAAATCACAATCCTATGAATGTTTAAGCATGGGTTGGAGTTTTGGGTCAGCCTTTAAGAGCATTGACTGCCATTCCAGAGGATTTGTTTAGATTCCCTTCTCCCACATAGCTCAGAGCTGTCTATAAATCCACTTCCAAAGGCCTCCATGGGCAGTGTACCCATCTAGTGCACATATATGTATGCAGGCAAAACATTTGCATATGTAAAATAAATAATTTTTAAAAGCATTTTGGAAAACTTTCTCCCGCAAGTCAAACCTTATGACATTCCAGAATTCACACAAGTGAGAAGTCATTTTAGACTAAAGAATGTCTATCAAAATTTAAATTTCACTAAGCATGGGAAAATCTATGGTTGAGAAACAAGAAACCTCACTATAAGAACCCAATCTTTACTTGACACCAGAGAACATATTCTGGTAAGAAAGTTGAATGTAAAGTAGGCATGTTGTGCCTGGGAGTCACCAGCTGCACGCGTTCTCCTAGAAGGGCTGTATGTCCCTGAGCCTTTACTCTGCCTTGGTGAAGACAGCATGTTTAGAATGTGCCATCTAGTTCTGTTTTTCTCTATTGAGCATATTGTCCCTGGGAATCTCCATCCCTACCTGTCAGTTTGCTGAGCATCTCCATGGTTCTATCCATTCCTTGTTGTCTAGTTGAGGGCTGCACATCATGGAGATTCAAGTTTGTTCATTCCCCACATAAAGGAAGCTCTAGCCCCTGTGAGCACTTTGTACCTGGGACACTTGAACTCCTCTCATCACCCAAATGAGGGCTATGTTGTGAGCATCATCAACTTCACATTATCCCACTAATCCCAGCATACCCAGCATTTCCATTTCATCCTGTGGCCCCTTTGAAGGGTATAAGCACGGGAGACTTCAGCTCAGGAAGTAAAGCTTGGAGAACTCTGTCCTGTTAACTGCCCCAGTGTACACAACACATCTAAGAAGCTCCAGCCTCACTTGTATGACCAAAGCATTTCTGAGTGGCTCTTGTCCATCCATCTCATCACTGCAATAAGCACAGGATGCCTGCGAGGCTCCAGACCCTTTGGTTTATATGTTATACCCAGAAACCTTCAAACTTTCATCATCCAGGTGAGGGCCGTATGCCCAGGAGACTTTAGAACTACATGTCACCTCTTTGAGCACAGTTGACGCCTGGGAAACTACAAATCAGCCTGTGATTCTGGTAAGCATAAGGTGCTCAGGAGGATCTGCTCTTTGGCTTATTATTCCTAGGCAGAGGCGATATGTCTAGGAAGCCCTAGCCCTGTCCATCATATCAATGAACACAGCATTTCCAGAATACACTGGCTTTACTCATTACCTGATGAGCATAGGACACCTGGAAGTGTCCACACCAAATGATCTTTGTGAGGAGTGTGACCAGTCATGTGGACACAGCAGGAATATGAAGACAATATAAGACCAGGGGACTCAGAATAACAGGGAATTGACAGAAAGAAGAAAATAATTCGATCAGTGACCTAACTCCAGATTGAAGTCCCGATAGAAAAGCACAATTTCTATGAAAAAGCAAATTGCTCTAAAAATTATGAATTTCATAATTATAATGTCCAGTGGAAGTAAATAATTAAAATTTTAAGTGTGTTCAAAGAAATATTCTTGAAAAATTAATCTCAAGAGAGATCTTAACTGATTGAAATAAGTTTGGCACACTGTGTAAAAAGAAATTTAATAAATGAGAAACATGAAAAAGACTAATTGACATACTGGAAATTAAAAATACAAATCTGTGGAAAGTCTTACCAATAAAACACATTACATGGAGGACAGACTTCCAACTTGAAGAGAAAGCAGAGAAGTTAAGACAAATATAATTGGATGACTCCAAGGAAACAGTGTCTTCCAGATACAACAGGTCTGACTCAGAGAGCCTGACAGCATTGCACAGGTTTAAGCTAGATAGACCCCAGCACTGAGAAGGGGAAGTGGACACAGTATCCATCCTTAACCAATAAGTATTCCCCTTTGCAATGTCGCTGGGTGTACCAATGACATGGTACAGGGCAGGCCAACACAAAACAAACTTAATGGTACTTTTGTAAACTTTTAGTTTTTGCTTTCCTTTGATTGAACATTTTTGCTCTTATTGATCCTTTGCCTATTTTTATTTTGATGGGGGGTGATTTACATAGATTATGTACTCTAACAGCATAATTCATCAGCTGAAAATTGAAAACAGCTTATGACCATCAATTGTTGAATAAATTAATTTTAGTTTTTATATGCACAGAAGAATATATTCAGACACAAAATTAAAGAATTTACAGTATGAGTGGACTGACAGATATCCTCAATGAATTAAGGAAGTTGCAGAATGAATCTGTATGATCCCATGCATATGAGTTAATTCAGGCAGTGGAGTTATGATTATCAGGAGTAGGTAAGAATACAGGGATATATAGAGTTTGTATCAGTAATTATTTTAAATGTTACAACTCAAGGATGGAAAGGTATCCTGGCTGTTAGAAGCTAGATTATACCTAGAGTTCTGTTCTGGTAAGGGATGGTTTTCCTGTAGGAATGTAGGAGCCCTGTTCCTTTCAGTTCAGGGGTTTCCCTGCAGAGACGTAGCAATTCTGCTCCATTTGTGGTGGAAGGTGGTATGATACTTCTCTGATCCTCTCTGCTATGGGGTTCTCTTCATCAGCTCTTACAGAAATGTAGCAGTTTACTCTTGCTGCAGTGAAAATTGTTACTTCGCTGCCCTGCTCCACTCCAGCAAAAGGTCTTCACCCAGAACTTATTCAAGAAATTTATTCCAAGGGAGGAATCCAGCAGAATAGCTGCCTCTATCAGAGTGGAAGAGGCAACTCCCAACTGAACAGGTACAGGGCTTATGTGGGGCTTCCAAGGTTTTTTTTTTTTTTCTAGGGCGAAGATTTTCAAGGTGGGAATTGGTCAGATTTCAATCCCTGAGTTTAGAAAAGCTCAGAGATTGTCTGGATTTTATGCTCAGGGATTAGTTAGTTTTTGTGTTGAGATGGTCAGGAGCAGAGTGTATTTTTTTGGCTCTGGTTTCAGGGCCAAAGTATATTTCTTTCATTGGCTTGTTTCAAGGTCAGAGTGTAATTCTCTGCTCTTTTACCTATGCTTCCCCCTTTATGTCTATTAATAAACTGCAAGGGGTTGGAAGGGGGGCATCATTACACTAATTCCTGTTGAATTGGGGCATCAACAATCTTGAACTTCATCCTCAGGATGTAACTGGGTACTACAGGTACTCTGGCTCTGTAGCTAGGTACTGGTAATTTGGCAATAGTAGCTGATTATAAATCTGGTTGGAAATCTTTTTGATTTATAGACAAGAGGTTTATGAGGCTGGGTGCACCTAGGGGAATTAAGAGAATGAGGAGAAAAGGGGTTAAGAATTGGAAGCAATTGAGTTCCATATCTGACTGTCAGGGATTCACTGACTAGAAGTATCAAGCTGCTTGTTTCTGAAGATCCATTTACAGTGTTTGGATTTTGTCTTTTACTATACCTGATTGAATAACATAGAAACAACATATATCCATGAGAAAGAGACAAAGACCACATTTCTGCTGTTAGTAAATCCAACTCTCTCCAATTTTGTAGTACTAAGGTAGCCAGTGAATCTATTTGACCCTGGAGGGAAAGGCTAGTCTGAGCTACTCATTAGAAATTCTGGATGAATTGTAAGGCTGATTGTAAATAGCTAAGGAAGTAGTCAGTCCTTTTGCTCTAATGAATAAACCTGTAGTTATATCCAGGGCTGCTGGAAAGTGTATCTAAGAAGAGTATGACCTGAACTCATTTGTCATGCCTTGCTGCTATGGACTTGGTGAGGAGTACCACTTACCGCCTCTAATTTATGAAGAACGAATGCCAGAACACAAACCCTGGGCCTCCTCACAGGTAAGCAGCAATAGACATGAGTGATACAGAGGATTGTACATGTTTAGAAGTGAAGGCTGGGTGATAGAACTAAGAGTAAGAGTATGGCAGTATGTGGAATCCAGAATGCCCACAAGGTGTGTTCCTGAGGAGTTAAAGCAGCCTGTGACTGAAAAGAGGAATGTAAGAGAGATGAAGAGGTGGTAGTGACATCTGGCTCTGAGCAAGTGGTGAGGTTAGAGGATCTAATAAGACAATTGTTGAGTCCACAAACGGTGACTGTGAGTTTGACTCAGGAGGGAATCAAACCAACATTCTCCGAAGAGGTTAGGGTGAGCATTATTTAATAGCCAATATGCATAAGTTAAGGTCTTATGGCGTGTTAGGGGGGTGGGTCAATATAGTCAGAAAAGGGAGCTATTAAGGATATAATTAGCTTTAAGGAACTTTGAACCATATCTACTATGTATCGTCTGTATTTTGAGCAAGGCTGATGAACAGCTGTAATAAATGCTTACTAATGACTCTCATTTCCCATCTGGAGAGCCATGGGTCCTTAATTAGAACATAAGAATTCTCCATTCTTAGTAAAAGGCAAAGTGTTTTCCTGAATATGCACAATGTTTTTTACGGGACCAATAAAGACAGCCTGTATTAGCAGAAATCTCTAGTTTGATCATAGAGAAAGCAAACACAAGGGACAGGTGTCATAGAAATCACTTTTGGTATCTTAGGGATAAGTATTTCTTTTTGGCAATCTGCTGGTAAATAGTCTCTGGACCCTACCACATGAGTAGTCTGGCTGAACTGTTGGGTATAGGTTTCCTGAACCTCAAATCTCCTCACATAGAGTTCAGTACCAATAGGGAGAAGAAGTAGAGCAGGTGTGTGAAGCCTCATTATTCTGAGACTGGAGGCAGCCTGGTCGATTTTGGTATCTTCTGAATCTTAAGAGGACAAGTTTCTATTCTGGCCGAAATGTAAGAAGGAAGATAATCTTGAGTCAGTACTATAAAAAGTTTGAGAGGTGAATCCAGTGAGAGAAATCCTTGGGTATAATAGCAGTTCTGGTAGTAAGAATTACCCTTGAAGGGGCTGTTAATTTGGGGCCAAGAAGAGGGGGACTGTGACTTAGAGGACAGGGGAGAACTGTCTCTGATATTGACTGTATAGAGAAGGTAATCTGCAAGAGGCCAAGGCAAGCGGTGGCGGGTAAAGTTTCAAAAAAAAAATCTGCATGACGGGGCATAAGAAGATGATCAGAGAGGTGATGGTGGGAAGTTGGTATCAGGAGGCATACTTGGCCATCCATACATGTATTTGAAAGGGCCGATGAGTAGAGGTTTCTATGGAAGAGATCTCAGTCACAGGAGAGCCAATAGGTGGAGTTTGATCTAATCAGTATGGAATTCTTGGAAGAGTTTGATAGAATGTTTTTGAGAGGACAATTTGTTCATTCAACCTTGCCTGAGGACTGAGGATCTTAGGGAATATAAAAATGCCATTGACTCTAACTTTAGTCCCTGGTAGTCTGATATGATAAAGAGGATTATTTCCATTTTTTGTATCTATTAATATTTGCTTTATGACAAATTATGTGGCCAATTTTTGAGAATTTTCCATGTGGTGCTGAGAAATATGTATATTTCTTTGAGTTTGGGTGGAAGCTTCTGTAAATACCTATTAAATCCATTTGCATTATGTCCTCTGTTGGATTCATTATTTCTTGGTTGAGTCTCTGTCTGGTAGACCTATTCAAGGGTGAAAGTGGGGTGTTGAAAATTCCCACTATTAGGGTGTGAGAATTGATGTGGGATTTGAGCTTTAGCAGTGTTTCTTTCACATACATAGGTGTCCTTATATTAGGGGCATATATATTCAGGATTGAGATCTCATCTTGATCAATTTCTCCTGAGATGAATAAGTAATGTCCATCCTGGTCTCTTTTAGATTTTAGTTTGAACTCATGGAACCTAAACATCACTCAGCTGAACCATCACTGAGTCAAGGAAGAAATTAAGAAAGAAATCAAAGTCTTCCTAGAATTTGACGAAAATGAAACCACAATGTACTCAAATTTATGGGACACAATAAAAACAGTCAAGAGGAAAATTCATAGCAATAAATGCCTATATGAAAAACCTAGAGAAATCCCACACTAGAGAACTCACAGCACAGCTGAAAACCTTAGAACAATTCTAGCAAACTCACCTAGAAGGAGTAGATGACAGGAAATAATCAAACTTAGAGCTGAAATGAATACAATTGAAACAAAAAAACATTATAAAGAATCAATAAATCAAAGAGTTGGTTCTTTAAGAAAGTCAATAAGATAAATAAACCCTTATCCAAACTAACCAACAAGCAGAGAGTATTCAAATCAACAAAATTAGAAGTGAAAAGGGGGACATAACAACAGACCCCCAGTAAATCCAGAGAATTATCAGATCATACTTTGAAAAATCTATACTCCACAAAAATGGAAAACCTAGAAGAAATGGACAGCTTTTTAAACAGATACCATTTACCAAAATTAAACCAAGATTAGATTAAATACCTAATCAGACCTATAACCCTAAAGGGAATTGAACCTGTCATTAGAAGCCTTCCAAATAAAAAAAGCCCAGGTCCAGATGGTTTCAGTGCAGAATTCTACCAGACATTCAAAGAAGAACTACTACCAATACTCCTCAAACTATTTCACACAGTAGAAACTGAAAGAGTATTGCCAAACTATTTTTATGAGGCCACAATTACCCTAATACCCAAGGCACTCAAAGATGCAACAAAGAAGGAGAATTACAGACCAATTTTCCTCATGAATATTGATGCAAAAATTCTCAACAAAATTCTGGCAAACCATATACAACAACATATAAAAAAAATCATCCACCATGATCAAATATGCTTCATCTCAGAAATGCAGGCATGGTTCAACATATGAAGAAACTGTAAATGTCATCCATCATATAAACAAACAGAAGAAAAAAAAAACCACACGATCATATTCTTAGAGGCTGAAAAAGCCTTTGACAAAATCCAACACTCTTTTATGGTAAAAGTCCTGGAGAGAACAGGAATATAGGGAAAATATCTAAATATAATAAAGGAAATTTACAATAAGCAGACAGCCAACATCACAATAAATGGAGAAATACTCAAAGCAATCCCACTAAAATCAGGAACTAGACAAGGATGTCCTCTCTCCCCTTATCTATTCAATATAGTTGTCAAAGATTTAGCTAAAGCAATAAGAGAATGAAAAGAGATTAAGGGGATGCAACTTGGAAAAGAAAAACTGAAACTATCTCTATTTGTAGATGATATGATTGTATATGTAAGTGATCCACAAAATTCTACCAGGGCATTTCTTAAGCTGACAAACACCTTCAGCAATGTAGCAGGGTACAAGATTAACTCAAAGAAATCAGTAGCCCTCCTATACACTAAAGATAAAAAGGCTGAAAAATAAAAACATCACCCTTTATAATAGCTGCAAATAGCATTAAATGCCTTGGAGTAACTATAACCAAAGAAGTAACAGATCTATTTGACAAAAACTTTAAATCTCTGAAAAAAAAATTGAAGAGGATATCAGAAAATGGAAAGATCTCCCGTGTTCCAGGATAGGTAGGATCAATATAGTACAAATGGCAATTCTACCAAAAGCAATCTACAGATTCAATGCACTTCCCGTCAAAATCCCAACACAATTTTTTTAGATATTGAAAGACCAATACTCAATTGCGTTTGGAATAACAGGAAATCCAGGACTGCCAAGACAGATTTACTCAACAAAAGAACCTCAGGAGGCATCACTATCCCGGACTTCAAGTTATGCTATAGAGCTACAGTATTAAAAACAGCATGGTACTGGCATAAACACAGACTTGTGAATGAATGGAATTGAATTGAAGATCCTGACATTAATCCAATAATCTATGAACACCTGATCTTTGATAAAGAGTCTCAAAATATTCAATGGAAAATGATATTATCTTTAACAAGTGGTGTTGACATAGCTGGATGGTAGCACATAGAAAAATGCAAATAGATCCAAGCCTATCCCCTGGCACAAAACTCAAATCCAAGTGGATCAAAGACCTCAACATAAACCCAGCCACACTGAACTTGATAGAAAAGAAAGTGGGAAATACCCTCCAGTGCATTGGCACAGGTGATCACTTCCTAAATATAACACCAATAGCACAGACACTAAGAACAACAATCAATAGGTGGGACCTCCTAAAACTGAGAAGTTTCTGTAAAGCCAAGAACACAGTCAATAAGACAAAACGACAGGCTACAGAATGGGAAAAGATTTTCACCAATCCTACAAGTGACAGAGGACTGATGTCTAAAATATATAGAGAACTCAAGAAACTAGAGCCCCAAACCCTAAATACCCAATTAAAAAATGGGGTTTAAAACTAAAAAGAAAAATCTGAACAGAAGAATTACGAATGGCTGAAAGGCACTTGATAAAGTGCTGGGCATATTTAGCCATCAGAGAAATGCAAATCAAAACAACTTTGAGATACCACCTGACATCTGTCAGATTGGCCAAGATAAAAGACACAGAGGACAGCCTGTGCTGGAGAGGATGCAGAGCAAGGGGAACACTCCTCTGTTGTTGGTGGGACTGTAAGCTTGTTCAGCCACTCTGACGTGCAGTATGGTGGTTTCTCAGAAAACTGGGAATCAATCTCTCCAAATATTCAGCAATACCACTTCTGGGCATATACCCTAATGATGCACATTCACACTCCAAAGGCATTACCTCAACTATGTTCATAGCAGCATTATTCATAACAGCAAGATCCTGGAAACAACCTAGATGCCCCTCAACTGAAGAATGGGTTAACAAACTGTGTTAACATCTACACAATGGAGTACTACTCAGCAGTAAGTGAAAATGATATCCTAAAATTTGCAGGCAAATGAATGGATTTGGAGAGTATCTTCCTGAGCAAGGTATCACAAACCCAGAAAGATAAGCAGGGGATGTAGTCACTCATTAGTGGACTTTAAACAAAACACAAAGCATGTCCAAGCTGCAAACCACAACCACTGAACAGCTTGGGATTTGAAACACCTTGTACTGACACCTTGGATCCCACTCCCTCCAGAGAAACACCTGGCCCAGTCTTGATGTTGAGAAAACTGGATTTTCCAGGAGTGAATGATGAACTAAGCCACCTTGGTACCTTTGTACCTTGGGATCTCCTGCCCTTGCTTCAGAGAAGATAAAGTGATGGGGAGAAGAGAGAGTGACTGGGAGGGGGAAGGGAGTTTGAACAAGTGGATACATGAATAAAAAAATGAAACTTTATTCAAAAATAAATGAAACAAGAAAGAAAAATGAAAACAAAAGAAAAAATAAAAAGACATAACTTAAGAAAATGGGCATAGAAGGAGAGAAATGCCAGCTCAAAGACAGAGAATATTTAACAAATCAATACAAAATATTCTACAAAATCATATAAGAAAAAATTTTCAACCTAAAGAAGAAAATACTTGTGAAGATACAAGAAGCTTACAGAAAAGTATATAGATTAGACTGCCCCCCCAATTTCTACTGCAAAGAATACTCAGACCTGTAAACCTACATAGTAAGAAAATAATATTTTAATCTGAAAAGGAGAAATGTGAAGTAATTTCTAAAGGCAGACCCAACAAAATAACACCCAGCTTCTCACTAGAGATTATGAAAGCCAGAATGTCCTAGACAGACCTCATGCAGGTATTAGGTGGCCACAAATGCCAGTCCTGACTACTATACACAGCAAAACTTTCAATCACCATATATGGAGTAAATAAGATATTTCATGTCAAAGTCAGATTGAAACCATACCTATCCATATTCCATCCTCACAAAAACACTAGAAGAAAAACTCCAGCCTAGGGAAGTTAGATGCACCTACAAAAACACAGGCAATAAATATGCTCGCAACAGAAAATTCTAAACAAGGGAAATATACACACACTACTGCCAAAAAGCCCCCAGGAATTAACAATCACTGGGTATTAATATCTCTTAAAATCAATGTACATATTTTACTTATAAAAAGACACCAGCTAACAGAATAGATGCAAATACAGGTCTTATCCTTCTGCTGCATACAAGAAACACACCTCAACTTCAAAATCAGACACTACCTTACAGTACAGGACTGGCAAGAGATATTCTAATAAAAGGGACCTAAGAAGCAGTTGGTGTGTTTCTTATATGCAGCAGGATGGTTTCTGTTTTTCTGTCCATCGTGTTAGTGTGTGTCTTTTCATATGTAAATTGAGTCCACTGATATTAAGGGATATTAGTGACCACTGATTGGTATTTCCTGTTGTTTTTGGTGGTAGCTTGTATGTATTTTTTTCCTTTGGGCTTTTTTTCTGTGGGATTATTGAATGTTTGTGGTTTCATGGGTGTATCTGGGGTCTTTAGGTTAGGGTTAGGTTGGAGTTTCCCCTCTAATGCTTTGTGAAGGGCCAGATTTGTGGATAGGTATTGTTTAAGTTTGATTTTGTTGTGAAATATCTTGTTTACTGCATCTATGATGATTGATAGTTTTGCTGGGTATTGTAGTCTGGGTTGGCAGCCATGCTCTTTTAGAGTTTGTATAACTTCTGACCAGGACCTTCTTGCTTTCATTGTTTCCATTGAGTAGTCAGGTGTTATTCTGATGGGTGCCTTTATAGTTAAGTTGGTCCTTTTCTTTAGCAGCTCTAAACATTTTTAATTTGCTCTGTGTGTTTTGTTTCTTGATTATTATGTGGCAGGCTGACTTTTTTTGGGAGTCTAATCTATTTGGTGTTGTGTAAGTTTCTTGTAACTTTATAGGCATTTCCTTCTTTAGGTTGGGAAAATTTTCTTTTATGATTTTATTGAATATGTTATCTGTGCCTTTGAGCTGGTATTCTTCTCCTTTTTCTATTCCTATTATTCTCAGGTTAGGTCTTTACATGATGTCCCAAATTTCCTGAATGTTTTGTTTTATGGCTGCTTTGGTTTTATTGTTTTCTTTGAGTGATGTATTTATTTCCACTTGAGTCTTCCACTCCAGAGATTCTGTCTTCTATCTCTTGAATTCTGTTGGTTATGCTTATATATGTAGTTCCAGCTCTTTTCTTTAGATTTTCTATTTCCACCTTTGCCTCACTTTTGTGCCTTTTTTATTGCTTCTATATCAATTTCTCATTCCTGGATTGTTTCTTTCATTTGTTAGTTTTTCTTTTCTTGGTTTTCTTTGTTTTCCTTCAAGGATTTCTTTATCTCTTCCAATTTTTTTGTTTGTATTCAGGGACAGACAGAGACAGACAGACATAGGGACACAGAGTCAGACACAAAAACAGACACAAGGACAGTTAGACTTCTTCAGACAGACACAAACAGAAGAGGTAAAACAAGGAGCATGAAGCAGAACATTCAAACTTGGACTCCTTTGTGGTTAAATAACTCCAAGTGCAAGTGCTTCTGTGTCGTTTGTAAAGCAAC